>BMAU01003690.1:0-48347 GCA_019973935.1 Trichonephila clavipes | reverse complement strand
GTGTATATGTGTGTGTATATGTGTGTGTATGTGTGTGTGTATGTGTGTGTGTGTATGTGTGTGTGTGTGTGTGTGTGTATGTGTGTGTGTATGTGTGTGTGTGTGTGTGTGTGTGTGTGTCTCTTCAGTGAACATACATCTTTTTTATTGTGACGCACACATCAAAAGCTTAGGACAAAATTACGGTACATTTTCACGTTGACGTGACAAACTTGCGACGATTATAAAGCAGAGCGGACAGGAGACAAGCAGAAGTGACATCTTGACGGACACAACAGACACTGAGTTGAAGTTATTTACACTTTTACATGATGAAGGCAGAGAGCAAGAGAGCGGAATTACACAAGATGTTTGGTTTTATACCAACAGTGCAAGGGCGTGATGATTACGTAATCCTAGTTCTGATTGGATAGAATGGGCGGGACAGGGATTTCTGATGTAATAATATTAGTCGATTACGATTAAGATCAGGGTGTTAGTTTCGAACTAAATAAGTAAAAGATTATTTCAATATTATTAAAAGAGTTAATTAAAAGGATGCTAGAGGGAATTATTACACACACACACACACACACATATTATATTATATTATATTATATTATATATATAAGTAAAGGATTTCATTATTCTCCCCCGCTTTTCTTTTAGGAAGTGGTTACGTTTAATATAAAACCAAACAATTGTGCACTAAAAAAAGTACTTAACAGAAATGTATACATTATATTTTCTTGCATAAGATTTATTCTTAACACCTGGTGTGCTAACTCTTGATATGTACAGAAATTAATCAAATGGGTGTTTTTTTATGTGTAACATCTTTCCTCTCGGTTGCTTGGTGTGGTGTGGAAGTTAGGAGAGGGGGGGGTGCCAGCTCAGGTGTCGTCCTCGTCACTTGACCATGGTTCAAAATTACGTGGTCCGTCGCCAAAAGCCCTAGTGTAGCTGAACAGTGCGACGTTAATATTCTATCAATCAATTCCTCTCGGTTGCTGGATATTTGTTGAGAGTGATTTCGTGAGATGGGATGGGTGTGTGTAACAGGATGTGACATAAGCGCGCGCTGCTTGATTTGACCAATGAGAATGCGTGGCTGTGTCTTTTCGCTACCCTCGCGTGGTGGTCCAACCAAAGCTATATGGCCTTGGTCCAACTCTAGTAGCCATCAAGCACTCGAGCGCTTGACTCTAAATCCGTTAGTCACGATATTGGGGGGCATAAATGTGACAGAATTCATATTTGAAAACGGACAAACAGTGACTTCGGTGATCGTATACATTTCTTCGAATCAAACGGTTAAAAAAAGTGTATGTGCTTATGGCCACACCATAGAAGTGATAACTTCAAATTTTGTAATGTTATTTCAAGGATTTGTTAGGTGAATTAAAAAAAAAAAAAACAAGGAGATATTATATTAGTATTATCATGCAAAATTATTTATTCATATGTCTGTGCACAAAGTAATATTTTTTGCTAAATGTACATATTTGTTAATTAATTGTATTCTAAGAAAGAAACAATAGGTTTATAGTAGCTGAAATAGGTTATAAATACTTTATAGATTCAAAATTATTTAAATATCTAAAAAAAAACTCCGTCAAGCGTTGTTCCGTACTTTGCCGTGCTTTCATTTAGATCATTGTTTTCCTTGTTTGAGTTGGGTTAGGGAAACTTATGCCCTGAGAGGAACAGGGCATGACAGCTTTTTGATGACGTGACGAAAAGAAGGAATACTGCACTACGCGCAGTCGCTGTCAATAATATAAAGCTTATGACATTTATT
This sequence comes from Trichonephila clavipes, assembly GCA_019973935.1. Lineage (NCBI taxonomy): Eukaryota > Metazoa > Arthropoda > Arachnida > Araneae > Nephilidae > Trichonephila > Trichonephila clavipes. The sequence goes on along the minus strand of BMAU01003690.1, from coordinate 46,567 downwards.
TCTTTTTAGGTCATAGACTAATATATTTCCACAATTATATTAATTTTTTTTTTATAATTCTCACTTAAAAATATTTTCAGATAAAAGCTATGTATTTATACTTTAAAAGGATGTCTAATATTTTAACGGGCAAAGGGACAAATATCACTCATGAAAGGCTCATAAGAATATAAGAAATATCTAAGAAAAAACGGACTCAATGTAAAATAATTTTAATCAGATAGAGTAAACAGGAATTTTTTTATTTTAATAATTTATCTTTGTAAAACTGTTCTTGCATAGAAAAGCGTATTTTTAGAAGATGTATTCAAGCAAAGAAATCCAGTATTGATGCATATTAATTAACATAAAAGTACTACAAAAGTGCATTGAAATATATATATATAAATATTGACAACAGTCTTCAAATTAGCTGATATAAAATGGAAAATATACAAAAAAAAAAAAAAAAAAAAAAAAAAAAATTAAATAGATTTCATTAAGCTGAACATTTTCACTGCCACCTTTGTAAAGAAAAGCAAATAATAAACATACGTTTTGATTTTGCCGAGATATGATAAAAATATTTGTACATTTTTTAAGTCTTAAGGGAAAATACAAAATAAATCAAATCATAATATTACCGTTTGCATTTTTTAACAAAATGAAGAACAATTAAAGAAATTGTATGTGTGTATGCTGATTTGAAATTGCGTCAACTATCTCTCCGAAAAAGAGTATTTTATGAAGGATAATTTCAACCCTCTTTATTAGCCCTTGGGCAGGTCATAAAATAAAGAATGTGTTTCTGTTGGGGGTTTTGCGGTGGGAACCCTTCCAGGGAGGGAACTTTTTCCCACGGTGGTATTTTTACCAATAAAAAGGACTCTGCCTGCTTTAGGGTGGCCGCGGTAGCCGAGTGGTATAGGTATCGGATCGTGGCTTGCCTAGTCACGAGCTCGAGCCCAGTGCCACTAAAGACCCGCCGTGTAGGGAAGCGATGCACGTTAATTCTGTCGAGAGCTGAAACGTCCTCCCATTGGTGTGGAGTGATAGTTAGGAGAGGGGGTGCCAGCTCAGGTGTCGTCCACGTTACTTGACCATGGTTCAAAATTACGTAGTCCGTCGCCAAAAGCCCTCGTGTAGCTGAACAGTGTGACGTTAATATTCAATCAATCAATCTGCCTGCTTTAGGAATAATCCGAATATTTTCGCTGATTTTCTAAAAACTTTGTTGACGAGAAGCAATTTACTATACGAGTAATTGTTTTATGCCAGTCTAATGTTTAAATATATAAGTAAATACAGATAAATTTTTCAATACATATGTATAAAAAAATGGGAAAAAATGGTTTTTTTTTAGTATAATTAATTTTTAATGATACAAGGAGGGAGAAGACTATAGAGCTACAAACGTCTCTTAAAGCACAGAGTAAAAAAGCAAAACCGCACAAAATATTTAGCAGCTTGGATTTATGAGTCTTATTGACACGATAATTTAATAATTAAACCAGTAAACTGAAGCAGAGCGTGCACATAATTTTTTATAGGGGAGGAGGAAGGAATTAAGTTTTTTTTTTTTTTTTTTTTAAAGACATAAAAAGGGCTGAGAGCCCTAATCTATATGCTAAAATTAAAAATCTGTTGGTTGTATGGGGGGAGAATTGAACCCTCGTCGTTCCTGTGAACAGATATCCTGCTTAGAATCTAAAGGGATTCATGATACCAAAAAGAGTGTTGTAGATTGCGATACAGCAGTGCTTCTCAAACTTTCAATGTTTGCGACCCAATTTTCAATCAGACTATTCATCGGGCCCCCCCCCTTCTTATAGTAACAATGTGTTGAATGTAATTATAATGTACTTTGATGGTGAAACTACGATACAATACGACTTTAATTATAAACCGTACTTATTATCAAGATACATATTAAGTTTTATATATAATTTTGTATATGACAAGCCCAAGGGAATCACTTGTAATTACTAAACTTGTTTTAATTGAATATTGATAAATTAACCATCAAATATTTTGTGCAGTATTGATTCATTTATATTAGTGTGTATTATATCAGTGTGAATGTGTATTTGTATTTTTAATTACATCAGAATGTATTTTATTTTGCAATTATTTGAAATTGCAATTTATTGTATTAAACTGCAAATTATTTTAAATATTTCATTTTCGATTTTTCGTGATATGATCACGCCTTCCTCCCAAGTAGGGTTATCGTGCCCTTCTAGGTGGGCACACCCCACAGTTTGAGAAACGTAGCGGTAAAGATTTTATTTCGAGTTTTGAGAACGATTTAATATCCGTAAGCATGAAACAAAATATTATTTGGGAAGAAAAGCCAAGTGATTTTTTTGCTTAGTAATTTGGTCGATAGCGAAACGAAGATTTGATAATTTAGATATAAAAAATGAAAAATTAATTGGGTTTTTAAATAAACACTAGGCGGTTTTACGTGTTCTCTGTAATTTTAATTTTTTTCTCCCTCCAATTTTTTTGCGCCTAGCGTTCCTAAGAGGAAAAGAGGGCCTGCCTCTATCCAGAATTCTCAAATATTTTGCCCTTTCGACATTTTCTGAATCGAAATTGTGATTTTTTTATCTTTAACAAATCTATATTTGTAATCGTAGCATTCGGATTTTATATTATAAACGCAATAACCCGCTATGTACTTAAAAACTTGATACTCTATTGAAATATCATCTGATTTATTTTTAAATTTCCTAGGGATTGTCTCTTTTGAAGTTTGAATCAACTCTTCATCTTTTGGGGAACAAACAAAAAAAACCAAAACGTATGGTTGTCAAGTTTATAAGATGACCAGTTTGGGCGCACAGCAATAACGATGCATTAGTATAAAATGTGTGCAGCTTTAGGTTAAGTAATTAATAATATTTTTAAATTAAGATTTGACAGAATAAACGAAACACACACGAATTTCTCATATAAAACAAAATATCTTAAATTTATATATAATTAGGGATGTTGGCATAAATGCATCAATTTAATATATCGTGCTCTCAAAACTAAAAAGAAGGAAATTCAATAATGACACAATAATAAAGGGGAGAAAATAAGAGGAATGGGTTGTCGGAGTACCTGTTTATGAGTGAGCATTACTTCGGCTTCAGGGGGGGGGGAGAAAAGGGAATAAAAACCCTTGGAGAACGGCCCTCTCTTTTAGTCACGTGATTTCTTTTTAGGGATGGACCAATCTTGTCGGAGCATGTTTTCTGAATACAAGCGAAAAAAGCCGGAGGAGCGTTACATTCCCGAGCGTGACGTTCATTCAAGTTCACTCTCTAGCACAAATCGCGCCAATAGAAGTTATCAATTCAAAATTAAAGATTTCCCGCATTTTGTGCTTTTACCATATAACTAAGGTGGTTCTGCGCTTTAAAAAAATTATCATTCGCTTCCCCTGATTTTGAGTGGTGATTTTACTTTAACTTCAGTTTGCCAAAGGCTGAGCCGATGATAGGTTTTATGAATGATGAACTCAAGCTCGAAATGAACACAAATTAGAATATTTCGACTGCTAACAGTGGTACTGTTATTGGCACTGTTTTTCATTGGTTTTTAAATACTTTGAAATCGCAAGTATATGTGTCATAGAAAATTGTTTAATGAATTTCTTTATCTAAAGACATGTTTCGTATAAATAGCCTATTAGTGTAGTTTTATCAGAATTCTTAAGTTATGTGAGAAATTGATGTATGCTGGAATTTTATTATTAATGTTTCATTGTAAGAGTTTTTAATATATGCGCTTTTTTATTTTTAATTGCTGAAATTTCAGTCGCTTTGTACCACATTGATGCGATGCTAAAAAGGCGATTCTTCCACCACAGTGAATAGGTTTCTAAAATCTCAAGACTAACGTCTATCATTTCCATGTACGGGTTTATGATCGTCGCCGGAGAATTTCCTTCGTGTATTTCCTTCGTGCTCTGTAGAAGAAAAGGCGAAAAATAACGCGGAAGTCGTGTTACGTGAATTAATCAGCAACCACTTAATCTATCAAGTTATTAAGCGAATAAAAGAAACTCATTCACTGGGAATGGGTGACTGAAAAAAAAGTAATAAATAGCGAGAATGTCACAAAAATTAGATCATGGATTGTGTTATCATGCGTTGACGATTCACTTGGTAGAATTAGTCGAGATCACTACTAGAATTATTCTGTTTTGAATACCGAAATTAGGGAATCTTTGAATGATAAAAAGAAGAAAAAAAACTATTTTCATGATTTGTTCTTTCGCAGTAAAAAATTCGTGAATTGACTTGTATATACCAGATAGCGTTTGAAAATTCCTTGAGTTTTATGACTAATATATATGCGCTTATAAATAAATGTAACCGTAGTTTGTTTTTTAGATTTTCTCATGCATAAATCCTAAGTAAATAGAGCCAAATAATCAAGACTTGAGTTTTAAAGTAGGTATTTTTTTTTCACTTTCCTGAAATATCGTAGTCTCATTTAGAATGCGGACTATATGTCACTTCGGACCGTCCACTTGTCAAGGACTATGACCTCCGTTATTGATTGAAAGCTGCTCATATTAGAGATTTGGATATGCATTTGAAGTTATTTTATTTTTTGAAAGGATGTTTTAGAAATAACACTTTTGGGAGAAAGGATTTTATAAACATCAGAAGCAAGATAAAAGAAGTACAAGCAACACATTCCCCTCTCTTCCCAGAAAATCTCGTGGCCACGGTAGCCGAGTGGTCTAGGTATCGGATCGTGGCTGGCCTTGTCACGAATTCGAGCCCAGTACCACTAAAGACCTGCCGGGTAGGGCAGCGATGCACGTTAAATCTGTCGAGCGCTGAAACGTCCTCCTCTTGGTGTGGTGTAGTAGTTCGAAGAGAGGGGTGCCAGCTCAGGTGTCGTCCACGTCACTTAACCATGGTTCAAAATTACGTGGTCCGTCGCCAAAAGCCCTCGTGTAGCTGAACAGTGCGACGTTAATATTGACTCACTCACCCTGAAAATCTCATATTTTATGCAGCACATGCATTCCTCAGAAAACTGTAAAAAAACGTGCAAGAGAAATGTATAATTTGTGTAGGAAAAGAGGGGATGTATTCCGAATTAACCAAAAATTATGTAAAATCAAAGTTTTTCGAAAAACCGTGTGAAAATCGTATTCAATTGTGTAAGCTATTAGAACATGTATTTGTATTCATATATATTTAGCATTATATTAAATATAATATTCACATACAGTTATTTATACGTTTATCACATATAACATCTATATATTTTACATATTTAACATACTTTTCATTTATCTTACTAGTTCTAATATAATTTCTTCAATCAAGCCAGTGTTTTTGCCAACAAATTCTGAATTTCACCCCTCGCAAGACTATAAATGTTTTTATTTCTAAAGAAGGGGCTTTTCTTTTCTAATTCTTTGTAATTTTAGATATTTTTACTGGTAATCTGGAGACAAAATTGTAATAAACACCACATAATTGTAATAAGAATAATTTTAAAAATCTAATACATTTGGTAACTATGAATTTAGCCCTGATCAAAATGCTATAACTTAATGATACTTTAAAAAGGAATTGAATGGATATTGAAACATTGTGTGTGAGCCCACTACGTTTCCTCGGTAGAAAAAGCCACTGCGCTAAATATACCAATTTTAAGGCCACATCCTTAGGAAAAGGTAAAAGAGAGAAAATAAAGAGACGTTTTTTCTTGGATTTTGTTTATTTCAAAATCATGTAAAGAGTTATGTGTAAATCATAAGCCGAAGAGAAATTTAAATAAGCTAATTTCTTACTGATAAAAAAAATAATGTTTACATAACAAATATGCAGTGGCCGGGGTAGCCTAGTGGGCTGTTCTCCTGTTTTCAAAAGTTGGCGCATTTAACCATTGCTTAGGGGCGTAGCTACCACCGTATCAATGATACGGGGCCCCAACATGTGTAAGCGAAAGATAATAACATGTTAAGGGGTCCCAGAAAAGGCCCCCAAAAATTTTGATACATGACCCACTCAGGACTAGCTACGTCAGTGTCAATGTTGTATGCATTCTCAACACAACGTCGATAGTCTCTTTTGAGTGGTAAAGCTGTTAAAAGGGAGATTATTTTAAAAGCTTTTGAGGATTGGCTTGATCAACGCCACTGAACAAAAATATAACTCCCTGTACAAATTGATTTAATGTTTGTAACATTGATTTCAGTGTAAATTATTACCAAAAATCTAGAATTTTTTATAATTGCAACAGCAGATAAGAAGATAAAAATATTCCTTTTTTCCCCTCCAAAATACAGGTCATTAACTGTTTAGTCATTCCAATCTTTTTCTCTGAAGTGTTATTTCCAGGAATAGAGTTGCGATGTTATCTATTTGTTTACTCTTCTGTAGAAAGATGAAAGAATGATTTTTCTTGCTTACAGTAGCACAAAAGTTTGCTTATTATCTGGCTTTAATTAGCTACTTGTTCCAAATTACGCCATGAGTCATGGATGGTATATATCTAACAACGATCCAGTGATAATGACCTCCAATTGTCAGTGTCACCAATAGCCCTCGTTTTACTTTGTGGTCCGACTTTCATGAACACTTACTCACCAGTTATAAGTGACACGTGTATATTTTTAGTAAGTTACAAAATAGCTTTTTTGAAACATGCTTTATCTATCTTAAGATAGCTACCACTAAAGACCCGCCGTGTAGGGCAGCGATGCACGTTAAATCTGTCGAGAGCTGAAATGTCCTCCCGTTGGTGTGGTGTGGTAGTTAGGAGAGGGGGTGCCAGCCCAGGTGTCGTCCACGTCACTTGACCATGGTTCAAAATTACGTGGTCCGTCGCCAAAAGCCCTCGTGTAGCTGAACAGTGCGACGTTAATATTAAATGAAATCAATCTTAAGATAGCCTACAGAGATTCTTAGATTTAAAATGAAAATATGAGCAGAATATATTTGAGGTGAGAAGAATTAAAAGTTAGTAATTAACTGGCCTACTTAAGAAATGAGAACGAAATAAGATGGTTAATAAGTAATTTTACAATTATTTGAATAAAAACGAGTTATTTATGTGGGAGTCCGACTAAATTCTTCGAATAAAAAATCAGACTCTTCAGAAGGGATTTTAAATTGGCCAGGTGGTTGTCTAGGGGTAAGTATTTAAGGGTGAGTGATGAATTAATTGAATCAAAGTCATTTAAACGCAGATACTTCATTTAAGTAAAAAAGAATTTATTTAAAGTTAAAGAGAAATATTTACAAAAGGGGATGCCCAGTACCACTAAAGACCCGCCGTGTAGGGCAGCGATGCACGTTAAATCTGTCGAGAGCTGAAACGTCCTCCCGTTGGTGTGGTGTGGTAGTTAGGAGAGGGGGTGCCAGCTCAGGTGTCGTCCACGTCACTTGACCATGGTTCAAAATTACGTGGTCCGTCGCCAAAAGCCCTCGTGTAGCTGAACAGTGGGACGTTAATATTCAATCAATCAATCAATTACAAAAGGGGATATTTACAAAGAGAAAGACATGCAGGAATTAGGTTAATTGAAAGTTGAGTTATACCTTTAGAAGACGGGGAAATTAATTACCTTTCTCATGCTTGGACGTTAGGACTGATTTCGCGCAGGGCGTGAAATGCGCTAAAAACGTGACGTGTTGAACCGTCGGTGGTTAGTAGGCCTCTGCCGAAAAATTATTCAAGCCGGAGCTACGAAAGCTCACTAGACGGCGCTGCTTCGGTTGATTGATTGAATATTAACGTCGCACTGTTCAGCTACACGAGGGCTTTTGGCGACGGACCACGTAATTTTGAACCATGGTCAAGTGACGTGGACGACACCTGAGCTGGCACCCCCCTCTCCTAACTACCACACCACACCAACGGGAGGACGTTTCAGCTCTCGACAGATTTAGCGTGCATCGCTGCCCTACACGGCGGGTCTTTAGTGGTACAGGGTTCGAACCCGTGACAAAGCAAGCCACGGTCCAATACCTATACCACTCGGCTACCGCGGCCGGCGCTGCTTCGGAATGCGATAATAAACAAAATTGACATTAATGGTCCTCTGAAAAAGGATATGACTCAACCTTTTAACAAAATGTTTCAAAGGGAAAATCCTACAAAATCACCCTCTCCTGACAGAGCTGGTCTCTCAGCTCTTACAAAATGTTGAGAGCTAAAGTACTTTAAATATAAACTATTTTTAGTTACAACTATAAATTTGATGATTATTGTAATGTGGTTGCAATAAAGACAAATAATACGGTTCTTAAAGATAAAATAAAATATTACAGATGAAAAGATGTATACCTAATATTCACAATTCCGGACCTAAAATGAAGCATATAAAAGCAAAATATTCTATATTGTGATCTACAATTAACTAAACCATGAAAAAAAAAATCCTTCTTATCAATAGAGAGATAAAGAATAATACGAAAATATAATAAATGTTACAAGTGAATATAAAATGACTAATGGAAACGAGTGTGTTACCATAGAACATCTATTGATTTCTCAAGAGGGATATAATATGAGAAAAATTAAAAATAATTGATAAAAAAATTATATTAAGCATTAAAATGTTTCATCAAATCAGCTGAGGTGGTGGTTGAGTTCGGTCCTTCGTGCTGACCAACCTTTTCCACTTCATACCTATCTTTATAATTCACTTTCGTTACTTTGTAAGGACCTAAGAACTTTGGTCTTAGTTTCAGTCCAGCTCCAAATTGGGTTCTTTGGATGGCTACTAAATCACCTTTGTATAACGAAGCTTTCTTTCTTCTGTTATACGTCTTTCTATTTTCAGACTGTAGGGTTTCGATGTTCTTTTTTGCATCGTTTCTTAAAAATTCGCGTTGTTCTAGTAATTCTTTCGCCATTTCTTCTAACAGTAAGTCTTTGATTAGAATGTCTTCCTTGTTACGCATTTTGGTTCCCACTAATAGTTCGAATGGCGTCCATTTTGTACTGCGACATATAGTGCTATTTAGTATTCTCTGTAATCTGTCGACGTATTTGTACCATTTCGTTGAGTCGTCTAATGATAGTTTCGTGAGAACTGGAATCAAAGTTCGATGAATTGTTCAACTTGTCCGTTTCCTCGAGGAACACCTGTCGCTATTTGTAGATGTTGAATGTTCTCTTCATCACAGTAGTCGTAGAACAATTTTGAAGTGAACGCTGAACCTCTATCAGAGATAATTCTGATGGGATTACCAAAGGTTTTCTGCTGTTGCTTTAGCTTTTCCAGGGCACTTTCAGCAGACACAGTTTTGACGGGATATAGCCAAGTAAATTTGGTAAATGCGTCTACTACGGTGAAAATGTGTTGATAATTTTTGTTTGTGGAGGGTAAAGGACCAATGAAGTCAACATGGTACGTACTTAGATGAATGCTTTCCTTAGAAATAGGATTCAAAAACCCTTCCTTTTTGCCAGTTTTCTTATTAGCTAAGATACATGGAACACAATTAACTATTATTTTTAACGACGTTGGTTAAATTTGGGATAAAAAATTCCTGTTTCACAATTTCTTCTGTTTTTCCTACTGAGAAATGACCATTTTCGTGAATCAATTTAATTAGTTCAGCTTCCATTGCTTTAGGGGTTACGATTAATTCTCGACCATTTAAGTATTTGTAGAGTATACCGTTTCGCACAAAAAATTCTTCTGATTCTTGCTTCACTAGAAGTGATTTCAATGTTTGGATGTTCTCATCTTCCTCTTGTGCTTTTTTAAGCTTTGAAGTTAATGTATCATTGCATAACTATCATTACGGGATATCGGCTAAGAGCATCAACATGCTTCATACGACTTCCAGCTCTGTGCTCTATTTCATAATCGAATTTTTCTAATTGAAGCGCCCATCTGGCTATGCGAGGAATTAGATCCTTTTTTTGCATAATCTTCTGAAATGCTGAACATTCAGTTACTATTTTAAAGTGTTTTCCTAAAAGATAAACACGAAGCTTCTTTAATGCGTTGATAATTGCTAGTACCTCTAGTTCGTAGCTGTCATACTTTTCTTCTGCTGTATTTGTATTTTTCGACATGTAGTAAACGGGATGTAACTTTCCATCTTCTGCTTCTTCTAACAAAATTGCGCCGTACCCTTGTTTACAAGCGTCTGTATGCAGTTCTGTTTTTCTTCCATACTTGTAAAGGTGCAAGATTGGGCCTTCAGACATAATTTTCTTCAATTTTTCAAATGCTTCTTTTTGTTGAGTCCCAAAAAAAAACACAAAGAGGTTTTCTTTTCTTGTTAAATCGCTAAGTGGTTTAGTTATCTTTGAATAATCTTTGATGTACTTGCGGAAATATCCAGTTAAACCAAGAAAACTTTGTACTTGTTTTATTGTTGTTGTTGGTTCTGGAAATTTTCGGACAGCTAGTGTCTTCGTGGGAGATGGTTTAATAGTTCCGCTTTCTACAATGTGACCTAGAAATTCAATTTTCTTTTTTAAGAATTGGCACTTCTTGAACTTAATTTCTAATCCGTATTTCTTTGCGACTTCGAAAATAATTTTAAGTTTTTCTAGAACTTCCTGTTCGTTTTTCGCTGGAATGACGAGACCATCTAAATATCTGATTACAATTCCTTTTCGAGTAAGATCTCTAAAATATACTTGATACGTAGCGTTGGAAAACTCATGGACTTGTCCTTAGTCCAAAAGGAACTTTGTTGAATTCAAATTGTCCGTCTGGGAAGATAAAGGAGGTATACTTTTTGCAATCTTCGTCAACATCGACGTGAAAGAAACCATTGCGCAAATCTAATGTAGAATATACCTTTGCTTCTTGCAAAGTGTCCAAAACATCTTTGATGAGAGGTAGCGGAAATTTATCTTTCACGAGCTTCTGATTTAATTTTCTGTAGTCAATGCACATTCTCGAAGATCCATCTTTCTTTTTTACCATTACGATTGGACTTGCATATTCCGAAGAACTCGGACGTATAATGCCTTCGTTGAGCCATTCTTCTATCTGTTTGCTTACTTCTTGTCTTTCTGTGAAAGCTAGTCGACGAGGGGGTTGACAGACTGGTTCTTCGTCTTGTAGAATAATTCTCATTGTGACGTCGGTAGATGCTGTTTTTTCTGGCTTGTAGTCTAGAATTAACACTTTTCAAGTTCCTTCTTGATTTTTGACGATTTTCAACATGATGCAGGTCTAGTTCTTCTTGAAGATTTTCAGCAGATATTTGCATAAGTTGTGCATGATTCTCGTATTTGTTGAATTTAACTCCTTCTTTAGTGAAACTTATCGATGCTTGTTCCAAAAGATCTGATGCAATAACGAATTTTAATTTATCAGCCGGTACAACATGCCAAGTTAACGAGTAATTTTCATCTATTTCGAACTCATGTTCAAAGGGACCGATAGTTGTCACTTGTGCTTCACCAATACCTGTGAGAAGCATCTTGTTCTTCGATAATTTTGTTGGATCCATTATTCTTCTGCTCGTGTTTTCTCGTAGCAAACTTACGGTACTACCACTGTCTATGAGTGCCGTGATTTTCACCTTTCCAAAAAATATCTCTTTAGTACGTAAACCTTCCTTAACGATAGTAGATAAGAAAAGCCGATTCTGCTGTAAAGGCGATGCAGGCGGCGCCGAGTCGAGTTGTTTCATTCCTTCTGCCGAGTTGAGTTGTTTCTCCTGTTGAGTTGAGTTGTTTCGTTCATGCTGCCGAGTTGAGTTGTTTTTCTCCTGCAATGGTTTTGGTTTTCGAGTTGAGGGGGCGAGTTGAATTGTTTTCTCCTACAGCTAAGTTGATTTGTTTTTAAAAAAATGTGCACAAAAAAATGGAAGTATGGGAATGTTAAACGTGCTCATGGTGCCACCTATTGATTATAATATACACTAATTATAGATTTTAAAATGATTGCAGTAAATAACGCTCAAATAAAAAAAATAATAATAAATCCATATTCAAACTCACGGCCTCAGATCAAAATGTCTCCATAGGACAATAGTTTTTCAGTTACGCTAACCATTGTCCTATGAAGGCATACAGACCTGAAGAAAACTTATGCTTATAATCTCATGAATTTAATTTTGCAGGTGAAGCAGATGGCGACGTGTTTTAAACAATTACAATTTTATATAATTTAAATGATAAATAACACTATTTAAAAATATGTGAATTTAAAACAAAAAAAATCACAAGATTGTTGCATTAGACATTCCACAAACGTTTCAGGTTATAAAAGTAATTGAATATATTTCAGCTCCAGCATTGAAAAATAAGAATTAAACAAGAAAGAATGTACAACCAGACTTAACAAATAATTTTCAGTAATTTAGTTGTTTTTGTTCTTTAAATTGGCATAAATCACTTCGTTTTTAAAGCTAAAAAGTGCCCTTTTTCAAAAAAATATTTTTGGATGCAGTAACTGTATAAATAATTTTTTTGTACTTTATCAAATTATACTAAGTTGATTCTGAAAGCAAAAAAGTCAGTTTGACCAGCTTTTATTTCACGACTTAAAAAAATTAAGAATTTAAGTTTTTCAAACTCATAAAATGCCCAATTTTTAAAATTTTTTATTCGTTTTAAGTGATTAGTGTTTCATAGATTATTGTGCACAAAAGTTATATCGGATCTGAAAATCTATACCCTTGTTGGTTTTTAAAAATTATTTAATAAAAATTGGCCTTGAAATCAATTTTATAATTATGTAACTATGAAAACTAAAAACATAATCAAGCAGACACAATTTGAGTAATGAAAATTGAAAGTAATAAATCCAAATAAACAGTTACAGAATAATTAACTATACGAGTTTAAGAGCAAGGTAGTCGTAAACAAATGACGCCGTATGCACGTGCACAAGAGCTAACTGGAATCATGTGATCTTGACGTCACGTGAATTTAGTCCATTGCAAATGGGGCGGCGCTACTTCGGGAAAGGAAAACGAAACTAAAACTCCCCCGGGGGAGTTCACGCATCGTAACAAAATTTTCATTTTCAATGCATAATACTAAAAAAAAATTTTATTGTATGTATTTTGAGAAAAGTATCACCATTATTAGTCTATTTCCATTATGCTTATGGGGGCTTCAGTGCATACTTTTGTTATCAAAGGCTTGTGGAAACTTAAGTAAGAAATGTAGGTTTTGCACTCAATATCACTTAAGTATCTCAACAAGACTGCATCAATAATAGTATTTGATTTTGTCGTTAATATTATTCTGTTTTGTAGAGATAAGGTGAAATTGTCTTTTAAAAATTCAATCAATTGTAGAGATTTGTCTAAAGCAAAATTGACATTAAAATCTCCACTTAAAATCATAGGTATTTTATCATAATTTTTATTAAGTAAAGCAGAACCTCTTGATGTGTATGGTAATAATGATCGATGAAGGAACTCGATAATGTCATCCAACTTTTTTTTCGGAGTAATATATACTGCTACAATTATAATTTTTTGTCCATTATCTATTACGCATTCAGACAAGCACAAATCCCCCACTGAAGATTGTATGGTACCATAAATATCGGATTGACTGACAGAACATTCCATGGATGGAGTTATAATGTTAACATCATCGCTAGAATTTTGATATATCGCAACTCCTCCTGCTCTCGTATTTGGTCGTTTATACTTCACAATGCAGTTGAAATTTGGAATAGATGTATCACTTTTTCATTGCCCAGCCAAGTTTCTGATAAAACTAAAATATTTGAATTTCTTATTACTGAATCTTGTAAGTCTACAGCGTGAGCTGTACGACTTTGGCAATTAAAAGTAAAAATCGATAAACCTTGTCTGTTCGTTATGAAATTAATCAAATCTTCATTGATAGTTTGTAGTCTGTTCAATGAAAGTCGTTTAAACTATACATGATTTAAAACTCACTTCTTAAACTGGAGTTAGAAATTCCATTCAATTGAAAATTTAGTAAACACAATCTTTTATTGCCAAACTATTGCAAGAAATGTTGTGTTGCCACTAAATTTTAAAACAATATTGTTTGCATTATTTCCTTAAAAGAATTTTAAAACTGTATATCCAACAAACTCACCTTAAACTAATTTTTGACAGATTTTGAACCATTTAAATGCCTACTTCGGGTAGATTAAAGACTCACTTCCGATTTTTTTTAATTCATAAAATGGATTATATTTTGACTTCTAGGTAACGTAAAAACAAAACAAAGTATGTATCGCAAAGCTAAAAGAGGAAAGGCTTTGTTAAAGCTGCTGTTGAATGAGGAGAGGGGGGTGGGTGCTAGCTCAGGGCTAATAGACAAAAAACACAAAAGAGATTTTAAAAGCCGTAAATTTTAATCTATATTTTCAATCTTTGAACAGATTACGGATAATACTATTCTACATATGGGGAAAAAAAGTTTCGTTAGAGATTATTTTTATAAATAATGAAATTATTAAATATTTAATTAAAATTTTGAGTATTTGAAAAATCGCAAAAAAAAAAAAAAAAAAGATTTCGTCATTTTTTTTATTTTTATAACTGATTCTAAAAGAGAAAAGCATGAACTTGTTTAGAATAAAATATCAATTCATTAACTCGAAAGGAAACTTGAAGGGAATGATTTAGAAACCATTTTTATAACAGCGTATCAATTTTGACTCATTTTTAAAAAAAATCGTAAAAAATAGAAAATATCATTATTTTGTTTAAAAAAATGTACCATATCGTGGCGAAAAGAATGATCTTTCCGATTCTGTAATTATTTTTTGTCTGAGATAGATAGTATGAATTAGATGGCGTTTTTTAAAACGAGAGGAAAATATTCGGAACTTCATTCATTTCTACCTTACATTCATCATTAACCGTAACTGGTAACGCGTAACAGAAATTTCCCCTTACGTGCCATAAGAAGTTAACTTCAAAATTGTTGACTAATGCTGCCAACAAAGCATTTCTATATAATAATATACACTGAATATTAACAGAAAACGTTTGCTTGATTTGAGAGAGTGATTAAATTATTTTAATTGAATTAAATTATTTTAATTCTGTGTTCAAAGCTTAAAAATAATTTTGGAAATTCTCCCTGCCTTAGCGAGTAACTATTTTTGTAAGCAAGAAAAAATAGTGCCTTTTTCGGCATCTGGAATATAGCATTATAACAGTTGATATGCTGGAGTACGTCAATAATTGTGTCTCGCCTTCGTTTTTTTCCCCCTTGCTTTTTTCCTAACGACTCGCATAAATATCGGCAAATACCTTTTAAAACGTTTCTATTTTAGTCCTTACAGCTTCTACGATTGGTAATGGCATGAAGGAATGCAATGACCTCATGGTTAGGTTCGCGATAGTTTTGAAGATGTGCAATATACAAGCCGAGTTTCGCCTTCGAATCCCAATTCTCCAAAGATCTGTTGTTACGAATAATAAGCTCCACTTTAAAATCCCTCTCCAAGCTGTGAAAAAAGAATTGACTGGTGCAGCATCATTTTCATTACTTAACCAAGTTTTCGAATCGGGCAGCTCTTAAAGTTAATTCAAAACAACTATCCTGGTTGTCCTCAGAGTTGTGGTGTTCAAATTTTGTGAGAGGCGTAAGCTCACAAATAGGTGCTTGTCACTTGACTTTGGTTCAAAAGTATGAGTTATTACACCTATGTGGTGTTGATTGGAACTCAAATTGGATTACATTAAGGTTGTCTTCGGCTAATGTTAAATAATAGGACCCAATTTCGGAATATTTTTTCAGATATAAAAGTACTTAAACATTAATATTATATTCTGGCTTCACTGTCCTGTAGAGAATCACCTATTTTATCATACTGCACAATTTTATTTGAGTTGACACATTTTTTCTTTTATAAAATGTGTTTCGAGCTTTTTCTCCTATACCGTAATGCTAAAATGAGCTATCTCTTTACATGTTAAAAGGAAAAACTAATTATTTATGAAATATTCTGAAATTTTAAAAACAATATATTATAAACAAATGCATAAGTTACAATGTTACAAATTTTTGTAAAAATTGAGGCATTTTTTTCTATCCGAAAATATACTCCACGTTAAGTTCCTGCTCTCGTACAGATGGCGAAAACAGCCTTAATAACTAGAGTTCGGGTATGCTATTCGTTAAAAAAGAAGTAATATACAGATGTATTTTATTCTGTAAAGGTTGTATGATAAAACCACATTTAATATAGAGAAGACGCATTCGTCATCGGCAGTGGCGCACACAAGGGGAGGGGTCCCGAGTCAGAACCTCCCGCCAAAGCCCTTGTTTTTCCCCCAGATTGATTATAATCCTATGTATATAGTACGTAACATTTATTTGTTTTTATAATTGTATTAATTAATGCTAATTATTTATTCAATAATTATTTTTTACTGCTTTTTGTTCCCGAAAATCGACAACATGAAAAGAATAAGTTGAGCGGCGTATTGGAGCATGATACGAGAATAGTGGACTTCCGACCCTGGATATCTCCCCTTGAAAAATTCCTGTGCGTGCCACTGGCCATCGGTATTAGTCTTTTAAATCGTAATGAATTGTGCCCCTCTTTTATTTTATTTGTGAATAAATGCATTGTTATTGTCGTGCATGAATATTTTAATATGGTTATTGTCGCATCTTTTTTATTTAAAAAAAAACAAAATGAGCAATATGAAAAATCGAAACGTATGAGCAAAAATTAAACTCATTAGATCGTTTAGTACTGAAAAATGTTTGAAGTCTTCATGCAGTATATTTTAGGATGCAGTAACATTTAATTTCACGAGTCCATTTTGTGATGCGATATGACTATTTCTGCAATATAGCTTAACTGCATACTCTGTCTTCCGGTAATGAATATGGCTTCGTGTTAGAGGACGCCTACTGCAATTCGATACGTCAAACAATACTAAAACAATTCCTGTATTCCGTTACATTATTTCAGGACTTTTGTAACAGTTAAAAATTTATACGGGAACTTGTATTTTATGTAATTTGACATATTACTTTAGGAAATATCATTCGGATTAATTTTTCCTGAAGTTTCAAGAATTCAACTGCCATAATCTTAATTTCTCAGTTTAATATCAAATACAAATATTATTTTAAGAATTATTAAAATTTAATGTTTACGTAAAATTGTTCACACATTGTTAGAGATTTTTTTATCGTTACTTGTTTTATTCAGTACAATGATTCGTAGTGTTTCATTGTCAATTCTGTAATTAATAACTTATTTAGGTCATTAAAGTTTTTGATATTGATTTAACAGGCTCAATTAGTTCAGTAATGAACAAACTACGGCACATTGGCCAGATGCGAGATGTCGTACTTTTCCATTTTTAACCGTTTTTTCAAAAATTTGCCCATCTCTGATATAGACCATTCTGAATGTATCGTAAATATGAAATAAAGATTACAAAATTTTATTTGAAAGGAAGTTGGTTGCTTTTAGACTAAAATGTTTCAGTTTTGTTCATTTGAGTGAAAACTGAACATTTTTGAAGACTTTTGTTTTCTCTCTGAAAAATTAAGAGGAGAAAATTTATAAACCACTCATTTTTATTTAAATAATGCGAGGAGTATGGATTAGCAGTGATCAATTGATTTAATTTTTAAGTTATGAATTATTTTTACTAAAACAATAAATAAATCGGTATTTTGTGAGAGAATCGATTTGTATATAAAATGAATTCCTGGCATTTGTTGTTAAAATAATGTATCACATTTCAATTTCTCTTTCTAAACTATTTTCAATCCTTTTGTTAGTAATCAGAGCACAAAGGAATTGGATGTGTGTAAAAGAAAAAGCGTTAGAAGTTGGTTTTGAGAAATTGAGGAATATTTAATTGATTTATTTTTAAGCAAGTATTTTATTACCATAGTTTTTTTAAAAAAATCGATTCTTTTCCTTGAATATATTGAAAAGTAATGACTGTGGGGAAAAAATATCATTGATTGTATATGATTGGTAAAAAAGGATGTTTTTAATTTACTAAATAACTATTGCAATTTTATTCAATACTATTCCATTGCGAGTATGCAGTTTTAAAATACTAATAAACTGGATTTTTTATATGCATGAATTCTTTATTTCTAATATGTTTACTGTGACAATTTTTTAAAAATGTTGTTTGAAATTTATTTGTACTCATTTTTTGTTTGATTTGTGGTGAAAACTTATAAAAATGGCAAGAATAATTCAGTCTATTTTTTTTAGGTTTAAATAAGGCTTTATTTGCCTTTCACGTTACATAAACAGTAAATTATAAAGCATACAAAAAAATTTTACTTAGAAAGCACTTACCTTGCCAAAAATATGAACCTATTTTCTTTCAATAATTTACATTTATCTTTAAATTACAGGTCAAAGATGTGTGTGTGTGTGTGTTACAAAAACCATTTATCTAAGAAAAAAAAACGATAAGATGATAAATGTATTGTCTTTTCTTAATTCATAGCTCACAAAATATATGCTATAATACTCAACACTGACGCAAAATTTAGACAATTAATTAAAAATCTTTTTGAGACATCGTGTTTACAATGATGTAAGATGAGAAAAGAATCTGTTTCAGAAAAAAATGTATTTAAAGATTTTAAATAAAAATTTTAAATTATATCACTCCAAATCCTTATATATCAAAAGAAAACCCTTTTTAAACATCCATACATATATTTTTCAAATTGTTGTCTTTTTACTTTTGTACCAATTTTTAGTGTCAATAAGACTTTTCTGAACGTCTTAATACATAGTTTGTTTAATAACAGATTACACACACACAAGAAAAATCAGATTAAAGACTAAATTAAAAGTTGCAACTTTTTCCTTATTGGAAAAACAAATGCATATTTCCCCTTTGTATTTTAGAACCCAAGGAATATATAATATAAAACACACATTTTTGCAGTTTTTCTAGTGCTAGTAAAACCACACCATGAACATTTTTTAGAAAAACATTTATCATAAAGGGAAAAACAGCATAAAAACTACACGGAGAGATGGACTTAGACTCTCCCCATATAAATACGTAAAACCTTTCTTCCATCAACAGTGCATTTGTTTTCTGCAATATATACTTTTTTTTCCGGGACAGTTTTAGTACATTCTAAAGAATGCCTTACATAAGTTGAAGTACATTGCTAAAATCAAAATTTACAAACTCATGAACATGATGATTGGATTATGCTTTTTGAACATATTTCTAGCAATATTGAGTCATTATTTCAACATTCAAAATTTTGCCAGAGTGTCAATTGATAGGACAACCCATTCATTGTTGAGTAACATCTGCGTTACTAAGTGTCATCAACATACTCGTATGTTCCACATTTCATACGAAAGTACTTGTACCTTTAATTATGTCCAATGCAGAGTGTTTGTTTCCCTTAATATACACACACAGGTTACTTTCTTGATTGCAGAAAACAAGTTTTGATAGGAAATGTAAGCCAGGGAAAGCACATCTTTTCCAAATAGCTTTAGACCCAAAGCAATAAATAAAAAAAATTATAAAGCAAGAGATATTCAACTTCTCCGTTGAAGGGAAAACTTAAAAAGAGCAATGTTTGCTCTTTAGGTTCATGTTTAAGTTATAATCCACTGGTGGTTTCAAACCCTGAGAAACTCGGTCAGAAATTGACAAATAATTGCAATTGAATTTATCAAGTTGAAACTTCTGCTATTTTTTTTTTTGAGAAATTTCGTACTTGCTTTCAAAATAATATTCCGCGTGCTTATGGCTAGATTTGAACATTTTAGTACTAGTTTACTCAATGTAACAGGGATCATATGCTTCATATTTGATGCTGCAAATAACGACATTGGTGAAGTGTTTTTTACAAAATTAGCATTTGTTAGACAGCTCAGATCTTGTTTTAGATATAGTGAATCAACATTTTGTCTTTAAAAAGCTTTTCTCGAATATATATAAACAAAGTAAAATATATGAAGCGAAACAAATAATGCTTTTGAAAATGAACAAATCGAAAAATGACATGTGAGAAGCTATTGACAAATTTTTCTAAAATCTAATTAACTTATAAAAGAATACCACCATGTCCCATTTTAAACCTGCTTTTATATTTAAAAATAATAATAATAAATTCATTTGACCTTGAAAAAGTGCAAATCCATTCAAACGCAAAAACTTCCGGTTTCGATATCTTAACTTCCGGTTCTTGTTGGTTTTCACTTGACGCAAAAACTGTTGTAACTTCGTAAATAATTTAAGTACAGAAAAAGTAAGATATATACTTTTTAAAAACAATATTTAAAATTTAGAATTAAAAAAAAGTTTCATTCTCAATCAAAATTAACTTTTTTGCTGCAGTGAGAAATTAATATACTTTTTTTAAACTTATTTATCGTAAAGAATAACAGATCATTTTAATAAGCATATTATTAGGTTGCCATGTATGAAATGGAGCAAAGTTCACGTTATTTATTTCGATTGCATGTAACCTCATTTAGACGCCGTATTTTGGCATAATTTTGTTTTTCGTGTGAAAGGTACTTCTTTTCCTCTTTTTAACGCATATTTCAGTTTGAAAAAAAATTAACAGACCATCTTAAAATCTTAGTTTTTAGTGTGTGTGTGTGGAAAAAATCGAATTCAATTATGTGCATTTTTTGCTCCATTTCCTACTTGACAACCTAATAAATGAGTATCTTTGACCTCTAAAAATAGTAATAAAATTTCCTTTGATGAATATTGCCAAAAGTGACCGTCGAGATCTATTTAAATCTTCAAGAATGTTTTTTAATACCAAAATACACGTCCTATATAATTTTGTTTTCATAAAATACGGATATTATTTATATATGATTTCGTTCATCAAATATGTTAAATTCTTCATACAAAATCGAGTTATTAAATCCGAAAACATAGATACTATTTTTCGCTTTTCTAGCATTTTTATCTATAGATTTGATACCTTTTCTACTTTATACATCAATGTATGAGGTCATTGATAACGAAAATCGCTGATTTTTAACGAGGATCTAATTTTTGTCCTGTCAAATTTTATGATATACTTGAGATAAAAACTTTCAGAATTTTGGGAAGATACAAAGATAAGCTTAAAAATATATATAGCATGCTTTGGTTGTGCTTTTACGTCACTAACGGATCCTAATAGGGAAAAGGGCTATTCGTATGTATCGTATTTTGTGCAATGCTTACAAACCAAATCGTTATTATTATTTTTTTTTGTTACTTCGTTTTATATTTAATTCTTAATGTTGGAAATATTATCTTTATCATTCATTCAAGAATTTATCTTTGTATTGGTATCTCCAATATTCACTCATTTTTCCTTTTAGTATTTGTATAAATATTTCATTGAGAAAAATTCCCGCCATGAATCAAACGATAACTCACGTATATTGTTATATGTTAACGTTACCCTTCAATACATGTATGCTTGCTAAAATTGAGTTTTCTGGTAAGTTTCAGTTATGTAAGTTTTCTGGATATTGTTTATGGTTGCAGCAGCTTAGTAGTTATGGTCACGAACTCTTAGCTGATGTGTGTCATGAGTCCGAACCTTAGTGCGATTGAAGACCCGCTGTACAGATGGACGGATGCACGTTAAACGTGTCTTCCTCGTCATTTGATTTACGAGGACAAAATTACGAAGACCGTCGCCAATAGCCGTTGTGTTTCTTTATAATACTATATTAAACTCACTCGTTGGATACCGTTTCGGTTAACTGAACGCTGGCGAAAAATTGCCAAATGCTGCCACCACACACTCAGTCGCAGGTGAAATATTAAGTGCTACCATTTCATGTTGTTTTCCGAGTGATATTTTCAGAAGTAATTAATAAAACTAGTAATAATAGCAGTATTTTTTTATATTTCTTGTATATATTTCTTGTGTTATAGTTGCACTTCAATTGCATTTCAGCCAATTGAGCAGCACCGCTTGATATTTATTTTTTGCTTGGAAAAGTAAATCCTTCGTATTTTATATAAAGCTCGCAATATATATATTATATATAACCTTAAAAATATATGCCTTTTTTAAAATCATCAGTCGAACAGACTGTAACTCGTAATGCCTGTACTGAATTATAAAATATCAATATGTAATGAAGGATAAAAAAAATACTCATGTCCACATAAATTAAGGTTAATTCAGAATCACACAGAAATTGAACTCTAAAATAAAAATTTCACCTGTAGAACTATCTCACACATCTTGAAGAATATGCAAATTACAGGAAACCACCAGATGGCGCGGATAGTACGTCACAATGACGAGAGTGTAAGAGAGGGGTATATAAGGAATGGTGGCAAAGAAGTAAAATTGTTCACAAGTGCTTTAAAATCCTTTCAGTGCAATAACCACATAGTTATGGCACAAAGGAAGCATTTGGATGATTTTTTACGTGGTAGAATGATTGGACGACTGGAATGTGGACGTACCCAACTGGAAGTATCCGAGGAACTTGGAATTGCCCAGAGTGTCATCTCCAGACTTTGGCAACGATTCCAAGATGATGGTAATGTGAGTAGATGTTACAGCACATGTCTCCCCCGAGTTACAACGCCTAATGAGGACCGGTATTTGGCAGTTACTGCCAAAAGAAACAAACGGAGCACAGCATCAGATCTGTCTCGTCATCTCTCTTCAGCTACCGGTACGACAGTTTCAAGGCAGACCGTGTACAGACGCTTAGGGCACATTGGTCTATATGCTTGTAGGCCTGTCAGATGTGCTCCACTTACCGCAACTCACTGTCGCCTGCGATTAACCTGGAGTAGAGAGCATGCATTGTGGACACCACAACAGTGGTCTTGTGTGATGTTTTCTCTCTCCGACGAGTCCAGGTTTATAGTTTGCAGTCTGATTCTCGCTGGACTTTAATATGGGGAGCGCCAGGTACCCGTTACCACCAAGAGAACACCATTGAACGACACCGTTACGGTAGTGCAGGATGGCTCGCGCGTTTGGAAAGGAATTATTCTTGGTTCCAGAACTGACCTGCATGTTCAGAGTGTAACGATGACAGGCCACATCTATCGGGATGTCATTCTGGGACAACATGTACGTTTGTTTCGGGGCGCCATGGGTGCTGAATTTCTATTTATGGATGACAACGCTCGTCCTCACCATGCAAACATTATAGACGAATGCCTTCAATTGGAGGATATCACCCGTATGGATTGTCCAGCAGACTCACCGGACTTGAATCCAATAGAGCATGTGTGGGATGTGCTTGGCCGACGAATTGAAGCCCGTCAACCCCTTCCCACCTGTCTACCGGAACTTCGGAGGGAATTGCTTGATGAGTGGTGTAATATTCCCCAAGATCAGATTGATAATTTGATACTCAGCATGCATAGGCGTTGTAAAGCCTGTATTGTATCGTCCGGGAGACATACTCCGTATTAACCATCATACTAACCATGTTTTACTGTTTTTTTTGTAAATAGGTTCTTTTTTGAAATTTGCTCCAGGGAGTAAAAATCACAATTTTTATTAATTATGTCAAACATATAGCATCTTTTTTGCGCTTTACCTTTTGTTTAATAAATAGACTTTACAAATAAGTCAAATTTGTTTTGCTTCTGTCTCTTTCTTTGCCTGAACTTCATTATCCTTAATTTATGGACATGAGTTTACATGGCTAGATTTGAGTAAATAGCTATATCAATAGAATAAATGTTGCCAGAAATATTTATTGCTGTTTTTTAAATAAGTGTATGACGAATCAACTCTTGTGCATCTTTTCAAGAAAAAGTTCAGTACAAAACCTAATCTTATTTTGAAAATTTCTCTATATGAAACTCGCTGAGAATTAAAACAAATTGGTTTAGTTAGTTTCAGATATCTTTTAAACTCAGTAGCGTATTCATTAACAAGCAATTGTAAGGTTTCCGTTTTAGACTTTGTCGTTTTTATATAGATCCAATAATTCAATACTGTCGAGTTAAAAGTTTTCGAGTTCTCGTGTAGGGGCCAATGCGTATTAAATCTATCGATGTCATCTATATGTTGGCGTTTGCAGAGTGAAGTACCAGCTCAAGTGTCTTTCTCGTTTCTTGATCATGGTTAATAATTACAAGGAGCTTCGCCAATAACTCTTATGTTGGTTCAGAATGCGGCGCTAATAAACAGTCAATCCAAAGTTCAATAAAATAAGTCTTTTAAAAATGTCATTTATCCCACTTGGTAAAGTTATTGTCAACGTGCTTTCATTTTGTATCCGGATTATCGATCATGGTAATACTTTTACAGATTTTCGGCCGCGGTAGCCGAGTGGTATAGGCATCGGATCGTGGCTAGCTTTGTCACGAGTTCGAGCCCAGTACCACTAAAGACCCGCCGTGTAGGGCAGCGATGCACGCTAAATCTGTCGAGAGCTGAAACGTCCTCCCGTTGGTGTGGTGTGGTAGTTAGGAGAGGGGGGTGCCAGCTCAGGTGTCGTCCACGTCACTTGACCATGGTTCAAAATTACGTGGTCCGTCGCCAAAAGCCCTCGTGCAGCTGATCAGTGCGACGTTAATCTTCACTCACTCACTTTACAGATTTTCTCTCGTAAAGTAAATTTAAATTCCAAAATAAAGCTAATAGTTTTTTCTGTATTTTTTTTACTTTCAAGGAGAAAACCAAAAGGGTATTGCCAAAAAGTGTATCGCATAGTAGTTAACAAAGTACAATTATTTTCTCAATTTGCTGATCGTGGTCAAAAACAATTGAGGCGGCTACCATCATTGACCTTAGTCGAGTAAGACGACGTCACTTTTAGAACTCTTTAAACTTGGCAAATTTCCTGAAATTCCTTGGTGTCCTTGAAACTGTTACTAGTGAGGGACACCACCTGGCATATATATTTCGTCTAAGATCCAGCCTATAAGTTTAGGCTTCTTCTACAGTCATAGAGTGAGGGGGGGTGGAACCGGCTCAGCGAGCAGGTTGAAGAAACGACAACTGACGCATCAGCTGACTGACAGAAGGGGAGTGTGGATCGGGGGAAGTTCCACGCGCGGTGAAACAGGCAAAGGGAAAGAGAGAAACTAGTTTGATGACGTAGGGAGTTGGAGGTTGCTGACGTAACGACGATTAATCATTGAAGTGGGGTTTCGCTTCGTTTTAGAAGCTGGGAATGAGAGAGGATGCGTTGTGAGGCATACGGTGGGTGGATGGGGGGAGATTTCGAAAGTGGTTTTGCGAGTTGATCGTTTCGTTGCTATGATAGGGGATGGAGGAGTGAAAATTGGAAGCTAATTCCGCTATGATGGTGTGAATAGGTTCTACTCGTAGTTCCTCGTGAAGGATGTATCTCGGTAAAAACCGAGGGGCTCTGGCTATTATTCTAAGAGTTCTATTTTGGAGGCGTTGTAGGTTTTCAATGTGAACATTGCCTGCGGATCCCCAGATCGCGCAGCCATATAGCAGGATGGGGCGGATGTACTGTTTATAAACAAACAGCCTGTTTTTTAGTGATAATTTAGATTTCCTTCCGAGGATATCGATGAGCGAGTAGAACTTTCTCCAGAATTTTTTCGTGGTTTCTTCGAAATGAGGTTTATAAGTGAGATTGTCATTTAGTATGAGTCCAAGGTATTTTACTTGAAAAGTCCATTCTATTGTGCTATTGAAGATTTGAAGGGGAGGAGGGCTATTGTGAGATCGGAGTTTTCGAAATACTATTGCATGGGTTTTGTCCGTGTTTATGGCTATCCTCCATTTGGTTAGCCATAATTCCAGTTTGTAGATATAATTTTGGGTGATGTTGATGGCCTCTTGCACCGTGTTTCTTGTACATAGAAGTGCAGCGTCATCGGCGAAGAGGCACACAGTCATGTTGTTATCAGTGGGAAAGTCACTCGTGTAAATATTGTAGAGGGCGGGGCTTAGAATGGAACCTTGAGGTGTAGAGGCTAGGATTGGTCGTTGACTGGAGAGCACACTATTTAATTTCACGTTGAAAGTTCTATTGTCCAGGTAACTATGGATGATTTTAATTAGATAGGGACAGGAATAAAACTAAAACTGCTAACACTAGTTGTTTGGGTTCTATGCATACTGTTTGTGTCCTTTGTATTGCTCACAATTATGCTCTCTAGTTCTTCGAATTCTTCAATCGTTTTTTAACTCTGGCACTGTGTAAAAATCGACTTTGAACTCGCTATTGGAATTGAAATTTTATATTTTCTTAGAGCAGTTTAAAATTGCATTTTGTTTTTCACTTAGTACTCGAAAAGTTGTGTGTGTGTGGGGGGGGGTGTTAACTCAAGGTAAAATTTGGCTGAACCTACATAAAACGTTATTCAATTAATGAAAATTTATTATTGTATTACAATCGTTTTTGCTTAACCTTTTTTTTTAAATTTATTTACCTTGAATTTTTGATAAAAATTTAATAACTAGGATTTTTATACTATATATATTAAAGAAAAGTTTATAGTTTTAATTTCAGGAAATCAACAAACTGTAGTGCGTCAAATTGAATTATTTTTTATTTTATTCATTAGTTTTTATTTTATTATTTATTTATTTTGTACATTGCACGTTAATAAACATTCAGTCACTTACCAAGCTACGTACCTTTGAAACATCCTCAGTAGAGATTTATTAGCAAAAGAATGTTCTCTAAGTTTTCATACAAACACACAAGCAAAATATTTCCACTTAAAAAATATTTGCCTTCTGTATAGATATTAAAACATATTGTGAAACTTTGACCGGATAACCAGAAACATTATTTTAAGACTTGTGAAAATGTGGGGCATATATATATATGTGTGTGTGTATAAAAATCTAATTTTCAAACATTGCATACTTTGAAAAATTCAGCCCTGTCCGTTTTACACAGTATTTCTTTCATTTTAAAATAAATTGATAGTTAATTTGAAATTCTTCGCTTTAATTCAGTATTTCCTGTTAAATGTTATTTTAAATTTTTATTTTTTTCTCACTCATTCACATTTTTCTGCCAAAAACATGCAAAGGAAGACAGTCATAATCAATATACCTGTATGTATGTGCTGCTTAAAAGAAATTTTAAATAACTTTTTATGGGTTAACCCTTAATATAAATAAGGAACACATTTTTCTGAAATTCCCGGATTGTTCTTGTTTGTCATTTTTAAGTGCTAATTTATTACGTTTTTGCTTACAATTTCTTGAAAATGATGGATCTATGAAGTCCAATGCTGTTTTTAGCCTGTGTTTTGGAAGAATATCTGATTGGTATAAAACGAATATTATAGGATGTTCCCAAGTCATCGATCACCGAATGTAGTCTCAGTGTGACCAAAATGTGACATCTCAATATAAAAAGGAAGGGAGGGAATAATTCTTCACATTCATCAATATATTTAAAAATGTTCGTTTTTAAGGAAATCTGTAATGACACCAAGCACACTGCTCTCAATGTAGGCCGCGGTAGCCGAGTGGTATAGGTATCGGACCGTGGCTTGCCTTGTCACGAGTTCGAGCCCAGGACCACTAAACCCCCGCCGTGTAGGGCAGCGATGCACGTTAAATCTGTCGAGAGCTGAAACGTCCTCCCGTTGGTGTGGTGTGGTAGTTAGGAGAGCGAGGGGGTGCCAGCTCAGGTGTCGTCCACGTCACTTGACCATGGTTCAAAATTACGTAGTCCGTCGCCAAAAGCCCTCGTGTAGCTGAACAGTGCGACGTTAATATTAAGTCAGTCACTCAATGTAGGCCGCTAGTGTTTATATAACTGTACCCAAATTCTGAAAACACCTCCTCAATCACTTTATTTAGCACAGTAGAACATATTTGGCAAGAATTTAAATAAAAAAAGGACATATATATGACATTATAAACACATAATGTGAAGTAAAAACCATATTCGCATGGAGGAAAATCGATGTAGAAATTACAAAAACTGATTAAATCTATATCAAGACATTTAAAAGTTGTTGTGGACACTAAAAGATATCGCACTAAGTACTAAATTAAGAAAGAAATACCATATTTAAAGCTATGTTGAGATTTTTGTTAAGTGTACGAAGACTTTTTTTTTTGGCGTAATTTTTAGTAGCTTTTTGATTATTTATTTTTAAAAAGTTATACTATTTTTAAAAAATTGATTATATATATATATATATATATATATATATATATATATATATATATATATATATATATATATATATATATATATATAAATTTCATTCCATTTAGAACAAATTGCGGGTATCATAAAAAAATTACAATTCCGATATATTAATTTTTATTAGTCGAAAACATTAAATGTTATAGGAATTGCAAGTGCTTTTGTGGTCCACTGTATTTGTTAAGCTCTTTTCTTACTTCTAACCAATATTCTATGTTAAGTATTCATTCTTATAAAAATTCTTAGGAAACATGCCACATTTAACGAATTTAAATGCTAGAAAGTTCATTCGAAGACATTCGAGAGTTGGTATCTTTTAAGAATTATGTGGTACTCCATCTAGATCACTTATAAATTATCTCAATTCTTGTCGCTAATAAAACTCAAGAGCCGTTTTAAATTGATAGCAATGAACCTTGATTGAATAGATCTCGTTCAAGTAGCTGTAGCCCACTTTCGCTAAACCTGACTTCCTTTTTGGCACATTTATTATTTTAAAAACTATTGAGTTTAAACTCTGACGTTTTTGCAGTTAGACTCGTATTTTTAGTATTAGTTATATGGTACATTTCCTTTGTGTAGTGGTAAATTGATGTAGGATTTGGAAACTAACACATTTGTTATCAGTAAAGGAGGAGAGTTCTTAATATCATATTTGAATGTCAATTACTGTAATTTTAGTTGCCTTTATAAACGTTGTGCCGTAGTGTTTGAAGTTGTTTTCTGAAGAAACATTCTTGATTAAAATTTCATTTAACAATCGATGACGAGTTCAATGTGTCATTAGTTGTTTATGTGATGTAGCGTAGGAGAGTGAGATATCAGGACTCGCGGATGCCGCCCGCATTGCTCGATCGTCGTTCAAAATCATGAGATTTATTGCCTTGTATCTCTTCTTGGTTGCTTTTAAGAGGCTCTTTTTTTTCCGGATCGGCACCTCATATGATCTTGCACCTCCTTTGGAATATATTTTTATACTGAAACATTACTTTATACATAACATAAAATAATTGGGTTGTACAAGAGCTTGTTAATAGAGTCGGAAAGCATTTTTGGAAATAATCCTTTAATAAATCTTTGCACTGATACAATGATAGGATTAATTGTATATCATGAGGGAAATGCAATACAAATATTTAATTACACATATAATTACTAATTATAACAAATACATTTTTAATCAAGATTCAAAATATAAAATGCAATACTCCATTCGTTGCAGATACAAAAAAAGTTTAACAGATTTTTTGTATTATTTTTTAGTTATTATATTTAAATATAAAAAACCAAATGTTATTTTATGTATTTGACACAATGGTTTTATATTTTATACAACAGAAAAAAATAATAAATTGGTGGGGTATTTTGGAGATTGGAAATATATCTATGTAATATATTCCGCATGGATGTATTGTTTAATATATATAAAATTCAAATTTCTTAAATATTAAAATTAATTATAAAATTTATATTCCATGGAAATTTATCTAAATGAAGGAACCAACATGCCTACTAGTTTGATTTTTAAAAATGTATTCTGGTCCAGCGTTCCTCCACATGCAGCCCTCCGGGTTTTTATGAGTAGCCCGGTCACACACATGGTCCAAAGCGCTTAGAAATTCATTAATTTTAGAACAATGTATTTGACATTTTTTAATTCCTGGTACATTGCCTTTTATGGCACTTCTGTAAAAATTTTGAACTTTCATGATATATATATCAGAGCTTCCATGTGTGTTTGTTTACCAAATCACTTTTTTAAAATTTTGCATTGTGTGCCCACCCTCATTCCAATGT
This sequence comes from Trichonephila clavipes, assembly GCA_019973935.1. Taxonomy (NCBI): domain Eukaryota; kingdom Metazoa; phylum Arthropoda; class Arachnida; order Araneae; family Nephilidae; genus Trichonephila; species Trichonephila clavipes. The sequence continues at coordinate 16,752 of BMAU01003690.1, read as the reverse complement.
AGTTTCATAACAAGTTTTAAATTTTGACATTAGATCCATAAATATTATTTTCTGCTAACAATTGTAAGGATTGAGTAATCTTCACTCACTATGGAAACGTATCTTATGACATTCACTAATGCATTGTATGCTTTCCAATGATGTGGAAACATCTCAATGGCTCCAGGTGTTCCATCAAAATTCTTGGCGTACACGTCAACATGTTCTTTTTGCCATGTGATGCATCACACTGCCGACTCCCATAATCCATACACAGTTCTGATAGTACTTTTATGATATACAGTCGGTCCTCTATATAACGAAGTCGCTAAATCCCGGAAGAAAGTTCGTTATATTGAAAATTCGTTATATAGAGGTTCATCTTTTATTATACTCTATAAATCCCATAAAACAAATTTCAAATTCATAAACACTATATATTAAAAAAGTAATTATTCACACCTTTTCTTAAATTTATGTTTATTTTATGTCTTACCCATCAAAAAAAGAAAGAAAAACTGCAAGGAAAACAAGAACAAAGAATTCACTGTATTTTCAATATTAATAAAATAATATTTTACTAAAATTAATGCATTTTAAGAACATTTTATAATTTAAAACATATATGTTATATTAAGCATACATTATTTTATAATTAGGACACGGGACCTCCACTGAGGATATCGAAGATGTTTCTAATGAACTGGGCAATGAGGTTTAAAAGCTGCACTTCTTGGATGCCCAAAACTCTATTGCTCTCGGCGAGTTAGGATGTAATAAAACTAGTTCAAGATTTATGTTCACCATAAAATGTGTTAAAAAGGGAATAACTTGAAATTTTTTATGAAATACTTTTAAAAAAAAAGAGAGAACAAGAATTGAATCACAAAGAAAAAGTTCGTTATATAGAAAATGCACTTCGCTAGAGAGGTTATTTTACGAAGAAAATTGTGAAATGTTAAAGGTTCCAGGAAAAAGTTGGTTGTACAGAAAAATTCGCAATATAGAGGTTCGACTGTATTTACTTCCGTCACCCAGTACTTTAAAGCAGTTCATTGCAGCTTCGGCTGCAAAAATGTAATTAAATGCTCTGAGTAAACACTTTTAACGAGCCCCTTTCTTAAGGATTAAAATTTCTCTTAATGTTTGTTTAGTGGTTTTACAATTATAGACACAATGAACGGGAATTCTAAACATATAATATTGATTTTAGTCTGGAATCCAGTTAAAACTCTTTGCTGCCATCCTGTGCTCGATAAATTAACATTTTAAATTAAAGGAAGGGAGGCTATATATTTTAAAAGAAAAAAAATCCATTTTTTAAAGTACACGACACCTTTGTTAGTCTGCCAAAAGAATGGAAACAAAGGGACGCGCGTGTGGTTATGGATGAAAGGAAATCCCCATAGCCACCGAACCGAAATGAAACCGAAATTTGTTTGATATGTTTTTGATAGAGCTTAATATAGTATTTAATTAAAAACCCCAAAAAAGTTTTACAATATCTTGACCAATTTTTCACATTTTAAGTGTCTACTGTAACCTTAAAAAGTCGTATATTTTTTTCCTATTAATTCTCATGCTACGGCCCATGTTAAATGACTGTCATATGTTTGTGGCGTAAGGGGGTGCAGGTTGAGTACTCTTGTTTTAGACTGCTTTGCAGTAAAATTTAAAACAGATCTATTAAATTACTCTAATGAATGTTTCTGAGATTAAAAAGAAATAGATTCAATGCTTATTTTTTCTCACTGGAACTAGGAATCAATCAAACGCACTTAGCCATCTTGTTTCCTTCATAGATGAGTAATTGAAGCAACAAGCGAGCTGGGGTGCTTTTTAAACCTAACTGATTTTTAAACTGAAGGTAGCCATGTAGCTGAAATCGGGACTAAATGGTCAACAGTGTATAAGTAAAATAACATAGATTCGAGTGCGGATTCCTTGACTGACCATTGTGTTGCACATTAAATCGAATAGAGCTTCAAAGGCATGTGGAGTACTGAAAGGAAATGAAGAGATACTGTCCCAGATAGAAAAAGACAAAGTCATCCTTTTCACTCTGGGATTTCATCTCGCCCAGGTTTTCTCGATTTACTAGATCCGGAGCCATTTGTTCTAACTCAAATCAGCTGATCTGAAAGTCATCACGTGGTGTGGTTTCAAGAGTAAGAGCTGGTGTGTTGTTCTTGTCTCTTGATCGTGGCGTAGCATTCGAAAATTGTTTATCAATAGTTGCTTGACTCGAATGCCACATTGGTCAAGCAATATAAAAAATTCAATTGTAAAAAAAAATTAGATATGACTTTTTCATTTTTAAACTCGAAACTATCATTTTTGATTAGTTATTCAGTTAATTCTAATGATGACTGAAATTTGAGTCAAATTTTTAAGTGTTAATGCGTGCTAACTTAATATATAAAAAAAAGACAGAAAATTTTTGGATTTTTCTTGAATAATAAGGAACATTGAACACGTTATTGCAAGTAAATTATACGGTTTTTTAAAATTTTAATTGAGGCTACTAGTTTATTGTTAAAAGGCTGCACGTTTTACGTAAGCCATCATTTAACACTATCATTAAAATTTAAGTACTTTCCATACCTCACACCTTAGTGATTCTTTAACCTGTTCGTGAAGAGTGTTTGTGGTTTTCTCCCGTGTTTGCAATCGCTTTGTTTGACAACCAAAGCACTTACGAAACATTTATCATTTTACAATTGAATTAGTCACTCGTAAGTCGGTGACTTCTTGAAAAATCCCTTTTATCACAAACTGGTATTATCTTCCGAGATAAAACTCTGAAGCACTTTTACTCAGGGACCCGGAGAACCATTTCGCCGCTTTTGTACATGTTGCCCACTTGACGGTTGGTTACTTTTTCACTCTCGTATTTGCAGTGAGCCTCAATGAATGTCTAAAATGGGACGGGAAATGTAGTGTTAGGGCGAATCAAACTTAAATCTCGATGTACGGTACTTTTATCAAACGGGAAGATAGCCTAATGGTTTTCTTCATCCTTTCTCTTCATGCTCAACACGGAAGTATTCCTTTTTAGCGACCTTAAAAACGTGCAAGACCATTTGTGCAACACTCGCGCATAAAACACACTTTTTAAGATTCGTATGTAGAATACTAAAATGGAGGGTATAAATTACAGGCAAAGGGGTAAATGTGTATGTGTGTATGTATATATATATACGTAATGTGTGATGGTGCAAGGGCATAAGGCGAATCAGAGTGTGATTTTCACATAATTAATGCTAAAAATAGATTCAGTGATTAAATTAGAAGGTAAAAAAATATAAACTTCTGTAATTTTCCACGGTCCCCCTGCGGCTTATCAGGCCACCGCCCAGTTTGAGAACCTCTCTTAGAATGTAGCGAATGTCAATTTTTTGTATTAAATAGATTAAGATTTATTATTATTATTAAGTTGTGCACAATTTCCAATTTTCCACGGGTTTTGATGTTTTTGAAAGTCGAAATCTAAAAGCAATGTACATTGAATGGAACAACTTTAAAACAACCCCAAAGAAGCCTAACGCGAATCAATCTGTGAAAAATTAACTCTAAAACGAAACAATAGCGTATTTTGTGGTTATTTAAATGAATGTATTAAATCAACTACCATTTCGTGGTTGGATCTTGTAGTCGTTCCATGCAACTGCGATGGAAATCCTTCAAAGGTTTTCGACGAAAAATTCTTATTTACTTCATTTAAATTCAGAGTCCCCCCCCTTTTTTATGCAATAAAATAAACATCATTATACATTAGCTGATTGATTGATTGAATATTAACGTCGCATTGTTCAATTATACATTAGCAATAAAAGGTTATATTCTTTAATATCAATATAAAAATAAACAATTGCTAACATTAATCAACGTGTGTAACATGAGACAATAAAACAATACAGTCAACATTAAAAATTATCATTAATATTAAAAAATGAATATATACTGTAATGCGCGCTAGACTTACTCTAGCCCAACTTAAGCGATTTTCAAATCTCGGCGATTCGTCTTTTGTTTGAGAGGAAAAAATTGGTAAAATTGGTAATGTGATTGAAGAATTTGCCGATCTTGCCATGCAAATAAATCTAGAAGTGGATGATGTTCAAAAACTGCTGGATTCCCAGCATAAGGAGCTAACAATTGATGAGCTCATAGAAATGCATGAACAACAGATATTGAAGAAATTTGAGTCTTTAGACCCAGTTCAATCAGATCAAATGATTCTGACAGGAGGCCCCAGTTTAATTGAAAATAGGGCTACAAATTTTAGGAAATATTGACTCGGGCGATGAGCGTATTTTTTCAACAAAACAAGGAATAAAAAAATTATTAGCAAACTACCAGGAAATTTTACTGGAGAAAAAAATCTTTGGATTGGCAGACTAGTTTGTAGATTTTATGAAACTTTCTACATCAAAATAACTTCAGCTTACGGTTTTGTGTATGTGTGTTGTCTAAGATTTTATTAAACTTTTTCTTTTATAAATTATTTTCTTTCGTCTTCGCCCCCAAATAAAAATAATTTCTATGTATTTCTATGCGAAATCATACCCCGACTTCCGCGAATTCAACTTCCGCGGTTATCACTGTCTCACCTATTACTGTTGTAACGTCGTGAGTAGGTATCCATCAGAAATTAAGGATTACAGGCTAATATAATATAAAAAATATTGTTTATTTGATAAACAATTCTTAATGAAGTAATATTGCCAAGCCGGTGTGGTCAGTTCCTATTCCCATACTCAACGCCACCGGCGTTCATCGTCTTTCTTTTCTCCAATTTCCGGACTCAGCCCTTTTTTCCATTCAAGGCGGGCATCACTCTCCCCGACTCTCTTTCTGTCTCCTCTCTCTCTTTTCCGTCTCTCCTCCTCCTTCCGTCCGTTCTCTCTCCCGGACTCTTTTTTCCTTTTCTCTCTGCTCTCTTTTCTCCCGGGTCTCCTCAAAAAGAACCCTTTTAAACACCAGGGGTGTGTTCACAACACGCTCCTTCTTATTCGCAGGTCACCAAAGTCTCTCTTGACCTCCCCCTTCTTATTGGCGCATAACACTCCAAAACACACCCAAGGCGTAATAGTTCCTTGTCCACATCTGGACACACTTGTCCAACGCCAAAACACACCCGAGCCGTCTGGCCCAAGGCGCCATAGTTCCTTGTCCACATCTGGACACACTTGTCCATCACGCCACCTGTTTCTAGTATCCCCTTCACAAAACCCTAGAAAAGATGACATGATTATTTTGAGATAGGCTTCGCCTATTGTCAATGGGGCGCCGGCTCTACTTTACTATTATGGGGACCCGACTGTCTCTTTTCACTCCCTGAGTTCAGACAATAAACAATGGCCCCATGGCCACGTGCACTGGTCATTCCACAGCTGGTGGATCATAAAAATGCAGGGACAATCGATGACATCGTACATGTCCTTGACCAGCTGGTGAAACCATAACACTTATCGAAAGATGGGGATTCACGACAATAGACTATGTCACAACTCCTTCCCCCTGGAAAAAGGTCCATTTCACTGGACTGCTCTGGCCTCAGTTTGGTTCAGTTCGTAACATTTCACATCAAAGGGTCGTCTTATCAATGAGACCGATCAGGACAGCAATCCAAGAAACACATACAATCGCAAGTAAATTAACCAAATCCAAAAGTCTATAAAACTTATACTTTACAAAAAAAACTTAAATTTCGAAACTTGGACCATTTTTTCAATTTCAAACAGTTACATCACACTTCAAAATCTAGGGTTTTAAAGAAATTAACTCAAATTATAATTCTATAATTCTAACACATCAATTGCTCATTCAATTGTGTTAAACATCTGTGAGCGTACACAGTCCTAAGAGACACAAAATATTTACCATAACACATAATTTCCTTCCACCACACACCACCAACACATACCCATACAAATATTAATTCACACCTAGCACCAACCCTACGAATTACTCATTCCCATCTACTTATTCCAACGGTGTTTCCAACGATATTAAATAAACAAAATAAACACTTATAAATTCCAAGCTTTGCAAAAAACATTAAAAACCAAATTTTTAAATTAAGAAGTTTAAACTAAGACTTTTTAAATTTAAATTATGGCTATCAGCAAGCATTATCACAACCATCATAACAGGTTATTCACAATTCATGGTATTGTCTTCCATTACGTTAGTTATTGAAGAAACACTTTAATTGGGAATATAATTAACAAGCCTCTCTCTCAGTAGCTCATGCAATGAATTTTCACTATATCTACATTATATCTACACGGAACAAACTTGCCCATGGCTCTAATTTACCTTTAGTCGGTCCGACTTCCAACCCAACCCTACTCAACCATTTTAACACAAAGTCTATTTTCTTTACACGGTTTTTCCAAATTTGTATCAGAATGTCTATGTCGACCATTCGCGATACACCAATCTGCTCTAACAACCTCAAAATCAGAGTCGTTAAATTACATCCATAATAAGCACAAAGAAACTTAAACCTCGATTTTTTAATAATGTACATGCCAACTGGCATAACGCATGTGGTGTGCTTCGGATAATTCATCATTAGAGAACGACGAAAATACCACTTCCACAAATCCAATACAATCACCCACGATGCCGCGTTGATCTTTTCTACCAAACTTTTCCCTTTTAAAAAAAATAAATCTCGGCTCGCGTCACCTGGTTCAAATTCCCATACTTTATACATTTGATACGCGGGTACGGGTATCGGTTCACTCTTCCTAACCAAACAACAGGCAGAGTACGGTTTGACTGCCCCGCTATCTTAGCCATTGTATGATTTCGAAAACTTTCCTGATCCACTGTTAACTGCTTTTCACAACCCATTAACGTCCCAAGGGTATATTTTTCCTCGCAGCTATTCTCACAAATCAATCCTTCAGGGTTCGCCACTCCCTTATCTCTTTTCAATTCAAAAGAGCCATCTCCAATATTATCAGGATTTATTACCCGCTGTGCACCCATCACCACAGTTCGGACCCTTCCTTCACATAACCCAGACTTCATTTTCAATTCACAATTACTATTTCTATACACGTTGAATTATTTCCCTTCCACCATCTTAAATAGATTATTCTGTTCTGTCCCTCTCCCACTTACTTCAGACAGAGGGGAAACGTTCGTCCATCTCACTGGGGGGTCACAATTCTCCTTTTCAAAATCACAAGACGTGGCGTTCTCCACGCTTTTATTAACTACCGGGTTAATTAAAGGCCGGCACTTATTAACCGGTTCACTAACTTCTGTGGTACGATTTTCTGACAAAATACAAACATTTGCGAGATCGTTAATCCTATTCCATGCCTTCAATTTATTTTCATTTAACTTATTTCTGAGTTGAACTCTCATTCGTTCTAACTCAAGTTCTCTAGCTAGTCTACGTTCCTCAAATTCTTGGTCCCTTTCTTCCAAAATACTCTCCAACAAACATTTAACTGACTCATCGTCATAGTATTTACTTTGACAGATTCTTTTCTTGAATTCTATCTTGGGTAAAGTAATATCAATTTCTACCCTTAATTCCTTCGCAACCTCTAACAATACGTCTTTTCTTTCTCTTAACAGAAACGTCATGATGCACTAATACACACAAAATCAAATCTAAACTTAATCCTTACAAAAATTATACAAAGACTCAAGGTAACCTAACAATACACTAGACCTAGACTTAACTATATTTTACCCATATGCGCAAATCTAAACACAAATAAGCTACACACATCAGTGTTCTCCAATTCAACAAGTATAACTACCGTATACTAAAAATTTCACAAATCTATAACCACAACAATACCCTTCTCAATACTGTGCCAACAAAACAAGTATAACTACTGTATACTACGCGTTTCACAAATCTATAACCACAGCAATACCCTTCACAATACTGTGCCAACAAAACAAGTATAACTACTGTATACTAAGTTTCCCAAATCTATAACCACAACAATACCCTTCACAATACTGTGCCAACAAAACAAGTATAACTACTGTATACTAAATTTTACAAATCTAAAACCACCACACTAATATTGCACATTTATACACTTCATACAAAACTTAAAATCTTTCTAGTCTCTTATTGTTTACCAACGTTACCTAGTCTTTATATTCCTTATTTAAAACATTTTACATACAAAATCAATACTCAGTTGCTGCCCCGAAAATAATCTCAATGAAAAGACTCACCTTTAAATTTATAGAAGACACACAGGAACACTCAGAAATTCTGCACTTGACACTTGGACATCTAGGAAAACGGCACTCCTAACGCAGGCAGGAACGGGAGACGCTTGAATCATATACTTCTCACAGTTGAAAACATCTCATAACAGGCGAGCACACTTCATCACTAGCAAGAACGGGAGACGCTTGAATCATATACTTCTCACAGTTGAAAACATCTCATAACAGGCGAGCACACTTCATCACTAGCAAGAACGGGAGACACTTGCATCCAGCACTTCTCACAGCTGGGAACTCCAGGAATTAGGCGTCATTAAACTCGCCTCATCACAATCGCACATGGCTGGCATTTTTTTCTCTTCACTTAAAACAAAGGATTCGGGCATCTATTTACTTAAATGCCGGATCAACACCGCTGCCACCAATTTCATATATATATTAGCTGTAACGTCGTGAGTAGGTATCCATCAGAAATTAAGGATTACAGGCTAATATAATATAAAAAATATTGTTTATTTGATAAACAATTCTTAATGAAGTAATATTGCCAAGCCGGTGTGGTCAGTTCCTATTCCCATACTCAACGCCACCGGCGTTCATCGTCTTTCTTTTCTCCAATTTCCGGACTCAGCTCTTTTTTCCATTCAAGGCGGGCATCACTCTCTCTCCCCGACTCTGTCTCCTCTCTCTCTTTTCCGTCTCTCCTCCTCCTTCCGTCCGTTCTCTCTCCCGGACTCTTTTTTCCTTTTCTCTCTGCTCTCTTTTCTCCCGGGTCTCCTCAAAAAGAACCCTTTTAAACACCAGGGGTGTGTTCACAACACGCCCCTCGCTCCTTCTTATTCGCAGGTCACCAAAGTCTCTCTTGACCTCCTCCTTCTTCTTATTGGCGCATAACACGCCAAAACACACCCAAGCCGTCTGGCCCAAGGCGCCATAGTTCCTTGTCCACATCTGGACACACTTGTCCAACGCCAAAACACACCCGAGCCGTCTGGCCCAAGGCGCCATAGTTCCTTGTCCATATCTGGACACACTTGTCCATCACGCCACCTGTTTCTAGTATCTCCTTTACAAAACCCTAGAAAAGATGACATGATTATTTTGAGATAGGCTTCGCCTATTGTCAATGGGGCGCCGGCTCTACTTTACTATTATGGGGACCCGACTGTCTCTTTTCACTCCCTGAGTTCAGACAATAAACAATGGCCCCATGGCCACGTGCACTGGTCATTCCACAGCTGGTGGATCATAAAAATGCAGGGACAATCGATGACATCGTACATGTCCTTGACCAGCTGGTGAAACCATAACACTTATCGAAAGATGGGGATTCTCGACAATAGACTATGTCACACTGTGTACCAGGGAAGGGCAGACTTTTCCAGGACACGAGCTACTTTCAAGGTGTTATGGTCCACCCAGTGTTAAGGCGGGGGGCTCACAGGTCCGGAGCCTCTCCCATAGCCCTTGATTTTTTTTACCAATTGATTATAATCCCATGTATATAGTACGTAAAACTTAACTGTTTGTTATTAATAATTTTTTAGTAATTAATGCTGATTATTTATTCAGTAATTTATTTTTTACTGTTTTTTGTTCCCGACAATCTACAAAATAAAAAAAAAAATGTTTGGCTGTGTATTGGGGTATGATACGAGAATAGTGGATTTTCGACTCCCCCCCTCCCTGCCCCTTGAAAAATTCTTGTGTGCATCAATTCCCAGTGTCGTAGGTGTGGTGAGGTAAGAAAAAGTTTACAATACTTTAATAAAAACGAAATATGAACTTAATTGCAGAAGTAAAAAAAAAAAAAAAACAACACTTTTTTTAAAACTGCGTTAAAAGCAAAACGCAAGATACAAAACATAACAGCCACAAAAATAATATCAAATGATGCATTTATTATCAAATAATTCAAAAACAAATAAATAAAACATTTTCATCTGATGTTAGTTTTTGTTGTTATAGTCAGTAGAAAACTTGTGTATATATATAGTGTGCATACTTCTCTCAGCCAATCTTGAATATATTTCCGTATATAATTACTAACTGCTAAAATCTTCCGACGGTCACTTCTAAATGTCTTGGTGATCTACCGGTCGATCGCGATCGACGTAATGCCCATTACGGTTGTATACATTTACACATTTGTTTTTAATAATCATCAACACATAAAATAACTGTTTTTTTTTTAAATTCAAACGATCAATCCGTTGTACAAATATTGCGAAACAAGTCATTTAGAAGGGAACCTTATTCATCTTTTACTTCTCTATCTATAAGATTTTTACAATACTTGTTTACTTCTGTTAGTCATCGATTCGAGACGCAAGATAAGGAGGATTCGAGGCGCAAGGTAAGGAGGATTGAGGGGGAAAAAATTCCCTAGGTGCATCTTGCATGTTTTTACGTGTCCAAGTACCGGAAAGACTCATTTGGGGCATTCCTTCTAACGGCGTCATCCTTCGTTCGCTCCCCCCACATACAAAACAGCCTGACCCATTGCTGAACTTCAAAATACTCGCGACCCGTAAGCATTCGTCATTCAAGTAGTTGCTCATTTCGCCACGAGATAAGGAGGTTGTGGTAGCGCCGTTACGATTCTCCGCGATTCGTTGACATGGTTTGGTGCACGAGTACTTGGATTTGGTCACGTTAAGCGTTTGGTATTTATATATCTGAACAGCGCATCTTTTTACTAACAGCTTAAAGGTAAGTGAGTGTGCTTTTATTTTTATTCACTAATTCTTTTTTATGTCTTCTTTTTTCGTGTCCTGGTGCCACTGAAGACCCGCCGTGTAGAGGGGCACGATGCACGTTAAATCTGTCGAGGCTAGGGGAGGGAGGTGCCAGCTGATGTGTCAACCTCGTCACTTCACCGAGGCTCAAAATTACGAGGTGGCCGAGGTAACGAACTCGTGGCTAGCGTGTCATGAGTGATGGCCTAGTACCGCTGAAGACCCGCCGTGCAGAGGGGGCCGATGCACGTTAAATATATCGAGACTGAAACGGTTATCCTGTTGGTGTTTTGTGAAAAGAGAGGGGTGGTTTGCCGAGCTCAAGTATCGTCCTCCTCATCACTTATGGTTCCAAATTATGAAATCCGTCTCCGAAAGCCCTCGAATAGCTGAATAGTGCGACGTTAATATTCACTCACTCATTTAGCTATCTTTGGCGAATCATAGATTGAAAAATATTGCCAAAAAGATTAAAAGTTAAAAATTAAATAGGTTGTCCAATTTATTAAAATCTTTGGTGGTTAATTTCTGGCATGCAGTTCATATTTGGCAGTAAATTGCTGGCATGTTTTCAAATGACGTGGTCCTTCGCCAATAGCTCTCGCGTTGGTTTCTAGTGCGACGTTAATATGTCACTCTCACTTCTCTTTTTATGTTTGATGTGATCTAATAAAATCATAACTTGGGATGAGTGAGTTGAGAATGGAATGAAAGGTTTTGTGGGTGATCACATGTGGGGGTTCTTTTTTAGTTTGGGTTTATTTAGTATTGTTCCGCACGCAGAGCGAGTGGTAAGGTCATATTGAAATTTCCATCGTGTAAAAAAATTAATTTAATTCCTTATGAAGCGTGTTACTTTTTAAATCTTAAGTGTACGATATAGGTTAGAAATAACAATTACTATACTAATAAACAAAGCACTTTTAAGGGCTCATAGGACTCTTAAATTTCAAAATTTCAGTTTTTTGAAGAAAAATATGTTAAAGTGGCAATATTTCTGAGCATTTTGGTACCAAAATTGTACTGTAAAAACTTCCGAAGTTATTGAGAAATAAGTAGTGAAACTTAAACGAAAACCCTATCTCTTTCTTATCTTTAACTACATTTTTCGCAAAACAAATTTTAGCTTGCACGCAGGATTTCTCGGAAACTATATCAATTTGAAATTTTATACACGTGTTCAAAATAAGGCTCTTCATAACTTATACATCAATTTTCCAAAAAGAATTTAATAGGACTTTTTTATTTGAATTTTAATTAATTTTTTTTCTTAAAATTTTAAATTTTCGTTATAATTGTATTTAAAATTTTCTCTAAATTTCTTAAAAGTTGGTATAAAAATGTTCACTTTTGAAGCTATACTAAGTAAAATTAATTTTGAAAATTTCAATCTTGTACTTCAGAATCCTGCACGGTGGTAAATACTAATTTTCATATTTTTGAAAAATTGGCCAATTTTTATTTCTTTATAACTTTTAAAATTCTCAAATTCTCTGAAAATTTGAGAAATAATATAAATATATGATTATCATGTGGTAAAATTTTCAAATTATTTTGTTTTTTGCTAAGTTTCATTGGTTTGAAGAAGGATGTTTTTTTCGAGTGCACGGATATCTGTTAAAGGTCCCGAGAGCTTTTTAAGTTGGACAATTTGCAACTAATTTCAACACCGCGGTTGACGAACTGAATCAAATAATTTCTTTAAAGCTGTGAAATCCTAAATTCTAGATTTTGAAATTTTTGACTAGATCTCAATCTTTTCACTGTGGATTATTCCTTCAGTATCATCCTTGACATCTGATTCAAACTTACGAGGTACCAAAGTGGTTTCCCTGAAGACCGACGTGGCTGATGCACGTGAATTCCGCTTGCTGGCGTGGTGTGGTAGTTTGGAGAGGGAGGGTGCCAACTCAGGTGTCGTCCTGGTCACTACTCAAAATTATGAGGTCCGTTACCAATAGCCCTCGTGTTGCTTGGTAGTGCGACTCAAAATCACGAGATTTTTCATCTTATCGTGAAGCAACATGAATCTCTATATGTTGACCACGGAATTTTTTATTTTACTTTTCAAGAAATCCACGTGTATCTGCTTTTTCGAATAGATTTTAAACTGTTCTTCAATATATTATCTTTGTAATTGATTATTTCTTTTATCGCTGATAAAAGTACTCTTGTAGGGTTTTAATGTGTGGGTAACATTATGAATCTAAAATTCTATAATTATTTTCTGCTAGATTGCATATGGCTTAAAACATGAAAATACACACATTTCAAACTAAGATTACAATCTCAAATTTAGTACCAAAATACCTGGAACGAAGCATTAAATTTTTTTTTTATTTTGAAATGAATCATCTATGTAAATAATTTTATATCTTATTGATATTTTAAATCTTAGCATCGCGGTTTTCGAATTGTTCGTCATACCATCTCCTTGAAGATATTTACAGCTTTTAATGAAAAACTTCTTTCAAAACAAAATTAAATCAAAAGTAATTAACGTACTTTAATGCATGATATTAACTCAAATAACTCGAGATAAATTGAAAACAGCCTCTTTGAATTTCATAGAATGTTTCTATGTATTTAAGTTATTCATATCTAACACCTAGCGTTCGAATGTATTCAAAAACATTGGTATAACTCTCGTTGATTTTTTTTTTTAAAAAAAAACTTCTCAGTAATAATTTCTAAAGTTACAGTAGAATTATCTTTCATGCTCCCATAACCACCTCCCCCAAAGTGGATTTTCGCAACACCCATTTTTAGTGGATTCCTACTCAACATAATAAACATGCTTGCCAAATTTCAAGTCTAAATCTAATAGTTCAAAAACTGATTTTTTGTTCATCAATAAGCTTTGTAACTTTTTGAGAGTCGATTTCTGTAAAACTTTTCTCAACGGATCTCTACTCAACAAAAGAAAAATTTTTAACAAATTTCAAATATAGAGGTCTAACTGTTCAAAAAAAAAGAAATCACATTCCTTAATTCCTCGCAACCCCTATGAGGGTCCATTTTTGCAAAACTCTTTTTGTTGCAGACCTCTACTCCATTAAAGGAACGTGCTTGCCAAGTCTAGATCTAATTGTTAAAAAACAGGAATATTTATTTATCTGCAACACCCCTTCCGAGTCGATTTTCGCAAAAGCCGTTCTTAGCGGATCTGTTCTCCATGAAAGGAATATGCCTAGCAAATTTCAAGTCTATAGGTCTAATAGTTTCAAAACAGGAATATTTATCTGTAACGCCCCTTGGGGGTTGATTTTCCCTAGATCCGTTCTTAGCGGATCTCTACTTTATGAAAGGAAAATCCCTACCGAATTTCAAGTCAGTAGGTCTGATAGTTCCGGAGATCTCGTGGTGAGTGAGTCACTTTTCTGCTTTATATATGAATAGATTAAAGCTGTTTCTACGTAAACACACAATTATTACTTCACAATTATAATTTTATCCATTCGAATTTTCCTTTTGCATTTGTGTAACAGCAAGTTAGAATGTAAACTTTAAGTTTAAAAAATGTCTGATTTAAAATTAGTACTGTTGTGACAGAATCTTTTATAGTCCTTAAAGTTAATCCTTGAGGTTAATCATAATCCTTTCTGAATAAACTTTATTGATAAAACTAATTATCGTAGAAGTTGTAATCTACTAAAAGAGGATTAAAATCAAGTGGTACAAAAATATTCAATCAATCTGAAGAAAAGTTTAAAAGAGGTAGACATGTACCGTAGGGGTCACGGACTTATGGTTGGAATGTCATGAATTCGAGCCCATTACCGCTGAAGCCCCGCCGTGAAGAGGGGGCCGATGCGCATTAAATATGTCGAAACTCAAACGTCCTCCCATTCTTGGGGTAGGGAAGTTAGGAGAGGGGGGTGCTCAGGTGTCGTTTCGTCACTTGACCATGGCTCAAAATTGCGAGATCCGTCGCCAATAGCCCTCGTAAAGCTTTACATCGCGACGTAAATATCTCTCATTCTCACTAAAGGGTAGATTTGATTGAAAGGGTAGATTACATTGTAGATTTATGTATAAAACATTTATGTATACTCATTAAAAATATTTTTTTTTCAAATGTAAAGGGTAGTAGGTCCATATGTTCATTGAATCCTTTCTGCAGAATTAAAATGTAAATAAGAAATAATCTTCATGTATATACAAATAATCGCATAAGAAAAAAAAATATTTAGTTCACTTAGCTTTTTTAAAACAATCTTTCTCAAGTCCTGCCAGATTGTCAGGAACAAAAGTACACAAGCAATTCATTTACTGTATTTACTGTACTGTACTGTCAAAAGAGAGGTATTTAACGACGTTGAAGACTTAAAACAATAGATCACGAACATCTTATGATATAACTGTTGCAAATAATATGCTATGATAAATGTAATAAAGCCTGTATAAAACTGCCTTTTAACTTTTTCTTAATCTTGTCTAAATATAGACAAATGTGGGTGCCTATAATTTATACTCTTACGTTAGATATTTCATGTCTACATATAATTCTTGTTTAGTAAGTAAAATCAAGTTGCCATCACCTTATACATTTTCATAAGTTTCATCTGCTTATTTGAAATAGCTTGTCTTTTTTCTTCCCGACTTATCTTAACTCTAAAATTAAATTCCTTTGAAAATAAAAAGAAATCTGTAATCTATCCTACAATATTACTGCATTAAAAATTTAAAAAAAAGAATTAAAGACAACTGTATTAAATAAGTGTTGATCTCACACACACACACACTTTCGAAAGATCAGTTCTCTAGATATCTTAATTATCAACATTAAATTATCTTTACATTCCGTCACGCCATTTTGTGGTCTATATATCTCATAATTTAATATACGTATGTTTGCTTATGTTGTGCGAAATTCCTCATTCACAACAGCATTTCCGCTACGCTGTATCAAATACGTACCGAAGACTGATTCGGGTTCAATTAAACCAGGGGTGGCCAAACTGCGGCACGCGTGCCACAATGTGGCACGGCTGAGTTGGAAAAGGAGCACGCGGAGACTTTTTTTGATATTTTTTTGAAAATTTTGGAAGATAACTTATTTTAATTGCAAGGGATCCGAATTACTTTCGATTTTGGAAAGTTGTACCAACTAGCAATTTTCCATATTTACACGATTTGAGTTTCGATTAACATGTTTGTGAATAGATTGTTTCTATTCTGAACATAATAAAATCCAAATTACAGATGCACCCTAAAACAACCTAATTTTATTAGCATCTTCGAGAACTAATCCTAATATAGATGACTTGTTAAAAAAATACAAATTCAAAAACCACATTAAGCAAGTACAAACTTTTCAATAGTTATTTTTGAGTTATGAGATATTTTCAATAATTATTTAGACTTAAATGCTTCAAGTTACTCATTTTCATTTTATAACCAAGCAAACTCGATAAACCAGTAAAAAGTTTATTAACAATAAAATTTAAGTTTGTAGTCTTATTTATTATCTTATTTTTAAATTTCCACTAATTGGACTTCCGTCAAAAACGTGCTGTTTGCGTAAAAATTGTATAATAAATCAAGTAATATTTTTTACCTTTTCACATTCTTTTGTTTGTTGGTAAAATTCGAAGTGGTACACGTAATTTTTTTTAATGCGATAGTGGCACTCCTCCCAAAAAGGTTTGTGACGTCTCACGTGTCTTCTCTTTCACTAGTCCTTTGGGTTCTTTGGGCCAGAATTAATGGCAAGTCTTTTCCAACCAAATCCAAGAAGTGAAATG
Source organism: Trichonephila clavipes (assembly GCA_019973935.1). NCBI lineage: Eukaryota > Metazoa > Arthropoda > Arachnida > Araneae > Nephilidae > Trichonephila > Trichonephila clavipes. Next base: position 65 of record BMAU01003690.1, on the reverse strand, counting down.
TGAATGAAAGATGCAAATGAACAAATATTTAAATATCGGTATAGAGTAAGCGTGATGGCAATGCA
>BMAU01003689.1:2500-81533 GCA_019973935.1 Trichonephila clavipes | reverse complement strand
CAATGCAGCGAGCAGAGAATATATGTGTACCAGAGAAGATATGTGTAATCTGAAACCGATGTATATACTTAATTTATTCGCTGCCAGCCGAGTACCGCGTCCTCGCGAGACACATAAAATATCAATACAAGAACCCAATCCCGTGAAAGAGTGAGGTGCGGGTGAAGTTTCAATAGCCAATCTTATGTTATCGTCAACACATTTACTCTCCCCTTCAGTATACTTGTGGGGGGAAATTCATTTATACTGCCCCCTACGACAACAGAGTGAACATGTTAAGCGGCATCGTGTGCTTCCATTGAAGGTACATGTGACATCTACACATTTATCAAATCATTTGCTTAAATTAACACAATCGCATCGAGTGTGAAAACCCGATTTTCCATTCTAGCTGGCGTTGGTGTGCCATAAGTACGTTTTTTTTAGTATGCGCGTCTTAAGTATTAGTAAAGGCGATCACCCCCAAAATGTCTTTGCGGTTCACCGGTCGATGGCGATCGACTTAATGCCCATCCCTGGTATAGATTATGGATATTCTTCCCTTCTATGTGCACAGCTTCTCAAAGCTTGAACGAAGGGTTCAGCGATTGGAAATTTAAATCTTCAGCATGGTATAATGCACAGATAAGCAAAACTACCCCTGCATATGCCTTGATTGTAAGTAAAGTGGACCAATATAATCCACTCCAGTAACTTCGTATGTAAGAGTAGGAGCTACTCTATCTTTGGGCAATGGAAAAAGCGACACTTTCTGTGACATGGTAGGGAATAGTTCGCAAATTACATACTTTGAAATAATGCGTTTGCTAATTTCTTGACGCCAAATATCTAGTATTCTTTTCTTTATCTTGAAAGCAACGTGGGCGAAACATTATGAAAAGACTGATTATGTTCCTCAGTTACTCATTTTATAATCACATCTTGATTGATTGTTACGAGAAAGAACTCAGGAACCCTGTATTTTCTTCGATTTTCAAAAAATTTGTTTTAACAGGGAGTGCCATCTCAATCTTTAAAACTTTTCATTCTCTATAAAAGTTTATTTTCTTGTAATTTTTTTTTTTTTTTTGTATAAATTTGAGAACTAAAATTTCAGCTTCCCTGCAGCATTTATAAATTAATTTCCTTCTTTTAACCACAATTATATTTATGAGTAGCATTATGAAAGAATCATACCATCCATCTATTAACTCCTTATGTCATCCTGTACTTGAAAAATGTCTGACTGATAAAAGCATCGGTATCTTAGAGGTTGACCATAAATGGTACGATTACTTTTTTTCCTTCCTATCGATACTTCTTCAAATATACATGCCTAAGAATTAGGCTATTCTTCAGGTTGAGAATGCAACTAGTTCATTTTGTAAAAGTAACAAAGGAGTAGAATATACTCTAAATGGAAAATCTTCCAGATTAAGAGAGCCCATGATTTGTCTCCAAACATCTTTTGGGATCAGTATTTTCATTTCTTCAACTAGATTATGTACAAATATATATACTTCCCATGATTCCTCTTTACTCAATCTAGTAATATACCTGGCTTTTTTCTGGAAATTCTTTTACGTCTAATGAGAGACAAGAAGCAATTGCAGCACTTAATATCTATTGTTGTGGCTAATGCCACCTGTCTGACGTAATCAGATCGAGGCCCATGAAATTCATCGTGGTAAGGGGCTAGAAGTGCGCCTGTTGTTGGCCTTGAGTACGAATTAGCTCGACGAAATTCCACGAAGGGACGATAGATGACGACACCACCTATCTCCACCTCCACAATTTAAGCATGGAACTGAATGGGAGGGAAATAATTTTCAGTCACCTGCACTTGTGATTTCAGCCCACAAGACTTTTGGATCCACTAATTTAACGAGCACGTACAACGTGTGTGCTCGGAGGGTAATTGGTGGCATCGGGCATCGAACCCAGACCTTCCGGTCTGGAGTCCGATGCTCTAACCACTAGGCTACCCACTAGGCTGCCCTCTTAATATCTAATCGAGTTAAAGTAATTTATTGTTTACAGTACGGTCAAACTCTGAATCTTGCTTGAATAAGTTGAACTGTAACGAAATTTTCACGGAAGCAGCCGAATTTACTCGAATCTAAGCCGCACTATTTTTCCAGTGTTAATGCTACTGAAAATCAGGTGCAGCTTAGAATCGAAGACAAATAATTTGTTGGATGTGGAAAATTGTGTTTCCATCCCTTTCAAAAGGAAAAATGTGGTCGTCCTTTCTGGCCACTTGCATCGATGACTTATCCCATTCTCAGCAGTTTATCTCCAGCATTCAGTCTATTCTAAACGCCGCTGTCTGCTCGTATTTAGCAATTTTTTTTTTTGCATATATATGTTTTTTCTTTTAATCGCTTGAACATCAAAGATATCGGTAATAGAATCAAGACGTGTTCACTATGACGCAAGTATGAAAAAAGATGATTGAACTTAGAGTAATTATAGGTTCATGCATTTATTTGAAAGTTTTTAATACTGGTAAACAACAGCGTAACGTATAGGCAGGATTCAAGGAGGCCAAAGTTTGATACGGATGCCAAGAAGTACGACTTGCTTATGTGGTAGGAGGACCCTAATATTCTCCGTTACGCCACTGCTGGTAAAATAAATTAATTATTAACTACTTCTCGAAGACATGTAGAGAATTCGGGCTGCGGCTTAGAATCGATGGCAACACTTTTTCACAAAAAGTTTTGAGAATAGCTTAGAATTGATTGTGGCTTAGATTCGAGTAAATACGGTATTTGTAAAATGTATCTTAGCAATTCACAAAAAAAGTAAGTACTCAACTCATTTTGAGAAAAGTTTCTAGAAATAAATCAGGCATAGATGCAACTGATATGAATTAATTTTTACTAACAAAATTAATGTATTAATATTTTACAAAATTAATTAATTGATTAAGCCAAGACTTACTTTACACAGCAGGAACATTTCATTTACAATTTTTTGTACAAAACTGTTATTCTCGGTCTCTCGTTAATATGCTAAAAAGTATTACGTTGCTAATTAGTAAGAAACAAATTTCAATATATCCATATTTTAAGAAATATTAAAAAATAAAAATAGAAACTTGAATATAAGCCAATTATAAATACATAGGATGCAATTCTCAAAGTGTACTTTGAAAATCAGTATTTTTACAGCACATCCCAACATACAAAATGTTTAAAACTCATACTTTGAAAGGGAAAAAAATAGTCCACCAAAGTATAAACGACGGAAAAAAGTATAATAAAGCAATGTGAGGATAGGTTTTTTTTTTATTTTTTAAATTTCAGAATAAAAATTGCCCAAAAGAAGTTAAATTAGCAAACACATAAATATGATTCCCTTTTTATAGAAATTCAAAGATTTCTTTTACAATGCTTATTGAAAACAATAACAATTCTCTTTATTGAAGCTGGTTATGGATAATAGTTATAATGAGGATAGTTATCATTCATGGAAGGCTCTCATTTGTATACATTTGTCTTATTTGCATTGTTGTTTTCCTTTGAAGGACAAATGCAAGGAAAATTGGCATAGTTCCATTCTGAAAATTTTGTCAAAGAAAAAGAATAACTGAACAACAACAACAACAAAAAACACACACACAATTAAAAAGATGATGCAGCAAAATATCAGAAAAAAAATTAAATATTTCGTAATGCTTTCCAAGGTCAGTACTGCTGATTAAATGTCGTCATAAATTTTTGTAATAGCTTAACCCAAACAGTTATACTGATCATTATAAAAAATCCTAAGTTAAAATAAAGAGAAATGCATACAAGTAAAATAATGCATTCAAATACTCATGAAAACAAGAATAAAATATTTCTTTTTTTTAAAGAAATGATTAATGTTTATGTTATTATGCAATTTTGCTTCGCAATTCAATATTTTTTACTTCATGTTTTTCTTATTTATTCTATTCTGTTTGAATTTATGTTTAGAATCTTCTAACAGAGGTTTATACAACTATATAAATAATTGAAAAATTTCAAATTATATAATTTAAAGAAAAATATTTTAATCAAAAATATTTGCATAATTTCTAATATAGCTCAACTGTAATATAAATATAATTTTGAGAAATTATCGAATTGATGTAAGTAAAATTTTTGCAACTTCTCCTTAGATATTTTGCTTTGAATAGTAATAAAATAGTTGAGAGATTAACAGCGTGAGTGTTAACTATTTTAACGCTTCAACATCTTCACTGCTGGATGTTTGAAATGTAATCAGATAACAAATCCTTCTATGATGATAGCTTGCCATTAAAACCACAGCCTTTCACTCCTCTTGCTAACAAGATTAAGAGCTTACAGTTCACCTCGATCAATACAGAGTGTAGGTTAACTGGGAAGAAAGGTACAGCGGTTTGACATCATCTTCTATGGGAAATGTACAAGTTCTATGTGAAACGGACTCTCGAAATATCATGTAGAAACGTTTAAAATTATTTGCTTATTTAAAATTCTGTTTCTTTAAATATAAAAACAAAACAATGATAAATGATTCGCTGCATTATTAAAAAAACATCTATTAATTTGTAAAATGTTCACAAGATTAGCTAAAAAAAGGTCTGATACGGTAGAGATGAATCTTTTTAAAAAATCACGATGTTTCATTGTGAACTTAGCAGAACTTTTCTTTTGTAATCCTGTAGCTATAAAAAAAGTATTTTTGCTCAAAAACTGAAAGTATTTATTGAGGCAGTGGTTTAAATATAGTTTAATATTTTCCGTTTTTCTAAAATAAAATTTTTCAATAAATACTATACACGATTTTGAGTTGAAGAAAATCAAGTTTCAAGAAGTTTTCGTGGAAGTTTTTGTAATCAAAATTTACGTGCAATGCTTTGAGAGTTAGAAGTAATCGAGGAAACCTTACTAGGAAAGGTTTCATTCAAGAACAAAAAGTAAGCATATTCATTCCTTAGTTTGTGAGTAGAACTTTATTGTATTTGTGTAATCTTCTAATACACTTTTAATGAAAATTTTGAAAAATTATTCGGTGAAGAATATTCTTAGAGTTCAAGTACTTTTTCTAAATTGAAGAGTTATATTTACTTGAAACTATCCTATAGTCATTTGTAGGCTTTCTCACAAAATATAGGTCGGTACCAGGAGTTGAAAGTGGGATTTTTTCCTTTACAATAAGCGAATTTTATTAATATTAAGTTATTGAAGTTAAAAAACAAATTCTGTGTACAGAAAATGGAAATGCTGCTCTTTATAATATTGTTTGTGCATCTGGAATCTTGCACTTATATTTTTTCGATATCAGTAACATTTTTTCTGTGTAAATCGAATTACTTTTCTTCCATGGAAAGAACTTATGTCACTGAGTAAAATTTTTAAGATTCAATAATTTTCAATTTTACTATACATAAGATCTTACAAGAATTTATTTCTTGCACTACAGTATCATTTGTTTTATATGGATACTTTGTATATAAGTTCAAGACCATGTTGTGCTAAATATTTATGGTATTGTAGTGATCAAAATTGTTCATATTACACAACAGATCTAAAAATAATTTCAAACTAATTATCCTAAAATGTATGTAAATTTACTGCAAAAAAAGAATATGCTTCTGTTTTTTGTTTTTTTTTTAAATTGATTTTATAAGCAATTTACATGCGAATTATATCTTACATTCTTTTTTAACATCGAGATTGATAAGTATTAAAAGTGGATGTGAAAGATTACACATAAACATACTTTTTATGATTTTAAGATAAATCCTAAGAGTTTTGCTTGTACCTTATATGATATATTTGCATGGTATAATTAATTAACTTTTATTTCCCTTTATCAAAAAATCAATTCATAATACTGTGAATATAAATAAGTTTTTTAGAAAGAGGGAAAAAAAATTTTTTAATTCTCTAAAATGGAAAATTTTCTGAAAAGGATGCTTTAAAAAATAAGTTATCTGTAGGATCATAATTTTAATAATTTAAGACCAGCACTTTCTTTTTTTTATTGAAAAATATAACATTAATAGTTTAAAACTAACTTGTTATTTTGTATTGAAAATTCTAAAATTACGCGAAAATTCATACAACAATCTTTTGCATGAAAACACTATCAACGCTTTTGAATATAATAAATCCACATAATTAAACACACTGTTTCTATTTGGAATATTTATTTTTTACCTGATCTCTCAGTTATACTTAAGAAGGGAATAAAAAAATAAGAATAGTGTGTATGTGTGTGTGTATGTGTGTGTGCATGTGAGAAAATACATTTTCTTAAAAGTTTTTTTGATTTTCACCATTGATTTGACAAACCTATTATGTGTGAACTTTATCTATATTTATATTAATTAAAAGAACAAATGGTGTAAATGATAAAAATAATAAATATTGATCGATAGACTATAGTTTTTAATAACAGACAAATTAATTTACTAATCAGTTAATTAACTTTTAATCTTATTGTAAAGAGTCAAACATAAACATAATTTATTTTTTAATACATTTAGCCAGCACAGTAATATTTAATGCACATTCGCAATACCACCATGCATTTAATCGTTTATTGATAAAAAAAATTTGCATGATCTATTTCTGCTTCTCTGTTAGTCGCTAACGTTTATTTTCAACAAATTATTCAATAAGTAATATGTATTCAATATAAGAAAGGAATTGTAAACATTTTAAAGGCAAAACAAACCAAAGTTGCTTAAATAGGGATATTGCCTCCCTTAACTCAGGGATGGCGAACCAGTGGCACGCGACAAAATGTTTTGGGCACGCGAGCGATCAAAATGGTTCGCATTCAAAAACAAAGTTCACTATGAGGAATTACGAACAAACGCGAGTGATCGGTCGCAGAGCGGCGGGGAGTACACTCGTTTGTTATTAACTTGTCTTAAGGCCGTATCACACGTACACGTTTCAAGCAATTTTTCGTCCAATTCGTGCAATATTTACTCAGTTGCCATAGCAACCGCTTTAGAACAATTTTTTGCTAGCGAGCTCAAAAAGTTGTTCCAAATAAAAAATTGCTTGAAATTTCAGCCAATGGGGTTCTTCGGCGCCCTACGTCATAAACAAGATGGCGGCATCGGTTTCGTCTAACACTTCAGATATGCAGTATAATAGTTTAATGGTGTATAATATTTTAACGGTGTATAATATTTTAAGTAGAATGGTGCTCTATTTCTGTTTACACCTATCAACAAAAGCTCAAGCGAAATAATTTTGGATGTACGTTTTCCGAAGCAGAAAAATCGGCGAGTAATTTTTCAATGTGGAGATAGAGCGCGGCTAACTTCAGAGCATGTCGTTTTGTTTACGGCAACCCTTCCCCTCAGATTCGGCCGAAAATTGGACGAAAAAATTGCATGAAAAACATACGTGTGATACGGCCTATTGCGTCGTGGACTACAGTTGCTTATAATGCAAAATTTGTCTACCCATAACATAGTCAATTTCAATGACACAACTGTATTTTAAAGTTTGTGTTATATTTGCGACTTTTAACTGTTATTCAACATGGCTAATTCAGAACAAAAAGTGCAAGATAGTAAGTGTAACAGAGAATTTCAAACTTGGTGAATCTAGAAATATGGCATTATTAGTAATTATGACGAAGTGGTGCGTGTTTTATGTTCTCGAACAGTGGAGTGCAGAAAATAGTCTGTAAAACGACATTTTGATACAAATCACAAATCCTCTTGTCAAAAAAGTAAAACACAGCAAAAATAATTAATTTCTTAGAAACCATTTGGCAAAGGACTCCAATTCAGCATGCATTCTACTAATAGTAACATCCTACAATCCTAATATAAGTTATTTGTCATCCAATCTGCAGCAACAGAAGTCTCACTAATGTTACTTTAATTAGAATTACACGTATAACTAAAATATTTACAACCATGCTGTGTACAAAAGGTATTTTTTCGTAGTAAATAAAGAGTTTTGAGTTCTTAGTGTATTTAGTTTTATTATTTTCCCAATAATGGCAAGTCCAAATTATTTGATGGCACGTCTATACCTCATCAAACATTTCTTAAGAAAAAAAGGCACGTTGATCCACAAAGGTTCGAAGGCTCCATATCGAATGGAGCGGGGAGCAATTGACAACGAGAGGAAGGAACTCCATTTCGGAGGCAAAATCAAAAAATAAGTAAAATGGTATGTTATTTAGTCGTAAAATAGTCGTTTAGCGCTGCCCCAGATCCTTCGTGACAATCATGAAACCACATTTCTAGTCGTTTAAATTCCGAGCAACTTTTAAAGTACATTGAGAGTAAAAGAGTTACTTACACTCTGTTATGCGGACCAAAGACAAAACAAGGAAATCCACCTTCAAACTTTAGAAAAAATATTCATAAATACTAGTTATAGATATCTAAAAATCATACCAATAGAAGCCGCAAGAGTTTGTAGCCAAAAGTACTGAAAAAAAAGTGTTTGTGAACGGCATCAGCTATTATAGACTATATTTCTATCGTTTGGTTTATTTTTTTAAAATTTACTTTGCCCTTCGAAGCAATACGAGGACTACTGACGACAAAACTCGTCATTTTGAACCACAATCAAGTAACGAGACTGACACTTCAGCTGGTTGCTCCTCTTCAAGCTTCCACATCACGGGAGGAATTTGAGCCTTTACAAATTTAACATGCACCAGCCCCTCTACACGGTGGGTCTTCAGTGACATCAGGATTCGAACCCACGATTCGAATTCGCGACTGTAACAACTCGGGTACCATAGCCACGACGTTTATGTCGTAAGACAATAGTATTGATTATTTATGTTACTCGAAAAAAAAAGAAATAAAGTTTTTCAATAACTCCTACACCCAAAAAGTTGAAATTGTTCAAAAATATGCTCTCTTGAATGGGTAGGAGGTGGAAATTTCTTCAAAAATATTAAGCATATTTTGTCATTTTCGGCAACTTAATAAACTTAATAATCAACGTTATGGTGACATTTATTGTGGAAGGACTACACACACATGTTCTCAAAAGTGTGTCTTTCAACATTAAAAGAACATTTTTTGAAAACACTGCTTATTTTATTTTTAAAATTTTACACACATTAATTCATATAAATATTTTTTTTAAATGCAGATTTTGTCAAAAACGTTATTAAAAGCAGGAAAAATTTACTGGGGAAAATGTGTACGGATTTCCCTCGTTTTAAAACTTTTCTCGTACTAATTCGCAATTTATTTTTTTAAATAACCTATCTATATTTTTTTTAAAAAAAGGCTCGTATTTAAATACTAATAAATTAACAATAAACGCACAAAATATTGGTGACCGCATGACCGGTCTCATTTTTTTAAAAATGTTTCATAAGCTTAGCCATTTTTTATACTACGGAGACAGGAAAATAAGGCGTGAAGTTGATCCCCTTAAATAATTTAACTATACAATACAGAATAATTCAGAATATTTTATATACTTTATTTACGGTTTTGAGAATAATAATATTACTTACCTTCTATAATCAAATAATGATTGAAAGCCAAAAATTTTAATTTAAGACAACAAATACGAAAGGCAGTTTTAAATTCTGAAATGCTTATCTGAAAAACCGGGAAGAATAATTCATATATAGCCTTAACTTAACAATTTCATGATAACGATATGATAAGAATTTTTAGATATGAATTCAACCACGCCTATTTATCAGACTTATCTATGAGATCTAAATGACTAAGCAAATTTTTACCCTGACAGTCGGAAATTGAATTTTAAAAAAATGTCCACAAGTGAAAATAAAATTTCTTGTTTGCCAAAATTCTACAAGAATGTTTACCTTTATTATTTTATGTAACAAACGGGCTTTTTTCAAAAGTTTGTAATTTTAATAAGTGTTAGACATTCTAATGAGTGTTTTGATTGAATTTGTATTAAATGATTTAAAAATTCCTTTTCTAAATTTTAAAAACACGATTAAGTGTTTTGTTCCCTTTTTATTACAACTGCAGCGCTTTCGAGGTGATTTTTTTCAATGAAAATCTGTGAATGCATTTAAATTACTTACACACTACTGGTCATTAAAATTGCTACACCTAGAAGAAATCCAGATAACAAAATGATATTTGTTGGTTTGTTATTATACTGGAAATAACAAGTGATTCAATTTTAAAGAAATTTGGGTTCATAGATCCTGAGAAATCAGTACTCAGAACAACCACCTCTGGCAATAATAACAGCACTTATACGCCTGGGCATTGAGTCAGAGATACAAGTACAGATGCCCACGCAACTTCAACAAGGTGCCCACGCAACTTCAACAAGATGCCACAGCTCATCAACCGTAGTGACTGCCGTATGGTGACGAGCTAGTCGCTCTGCAACCATGGACCAGACGTTTTCTATTGGTGAGAAATCTGGTGAACGTGCAGGCAAGGGAAACAGCCGAACATTTTCCGTATCAAGGAAGGTCCGTACAATACCGGCAACATGCGGTCGAGCATTATCTTGCTGAAACGTAGTGTTTCGTAGGGCTCAAATAAAGTGTAGAGCCACGGGTCGTAAGACACCAAAAATGTAACGTGCACTGTTCAAAGTGCCGTCAATGCTAACAAGAGGTGACCGACACGTGTATCCAATACCACCCCATACCATCACGCCAGGTGATGGGCCAGTATGACGATGACCAATGCACGCTTTCAATGTGCATTCATCACGATGCCGCCAAACGCGGATGATACCATCTTGATGCTGCAAACAGAACCTAGATTCATTTGAAAAACGACGTCTCACCATTCGTGCCACCAGGTTCGTCGTTGATCACTCCATTTAAGACGTTCCTGTCTGTGATGCAGCATCAAGGGTAGCCAGAGGCATGGTCTCTTAGTTGAGAGTATGCTCTTGCAAACGACGTCGAACTTTTAATACAGACATTTGTTGTCTTGCAAACGACCCCAATTCTTGACCCAGTGCTCGTGACGTGGCTGCACGATCCATTAAGAACATGCGGGGAGCATGTCTGTCTTCTCCGCTGTTAGTGATAGGGGACCGTTGAGATCCAAGACGGCGTTCCGTATTTCCGTCCTGAAACCATCGATTCCATATTTTGCTAACAGTCATTGGACCTTGACCGACGTGAGCAGCAATACTATGATACGATAAATCACAATCCCGGTACGCTATATCAAAGACCTAAGCGTGTTTCCTCATTTAAACATATTGTAGGTGTCGCTACCGGCACCTACTTTGTCTGAATGTGCTGAAAAGCTAACCATTTGCATATCACAGCGCCTTCTTCCAGTCGTTTAAATTCCACGTCTATAGCATGTCGCCTTTTTGGTGTAGTAATTTTAATAGCCAGCAGTGTAAATAAAGCTAACCTTCTAACTTTTCTTTCTTTTTGATCAAATTATTAAAAGATTCTACAAATGGGTTGAGATATTCTATGGAATTTTCAAAAGAACTTAGTTGTTTAAGGTATAGTAAATTATATTTCACAAAGAATTAATAAAATTGATATTCATAGCATGTCGTAAGTGTAAAGGAATGCTACGATTTCAATAATTTTATTATAGTTTCTTATATATATAAAGTATACACACTCATTGAATTAATGCTTGAAATTAATTGAGAAATAAAAAAAAATTAGATTACTTAAACTATGAACTTCATTTATAATTGTGAAATTATTCTTCTCTTATATACTACAAAAAATGAATTCAACATTTTTGCTGTGAGTTTTCTGTTGTATTAAATTATTGTTATTAGAGAGATAATCTGCATTCGAATATAAAACCACAGTTTTTTTTATAATGATTTTGATCATATAATTACAGTTTTTTTCTATAATTATAGCTCATTTAACTTTGAAAATTCAGGACAATATAAATTAATAAATAGGTTGAAGAAAACGGGTAAATTCACTCATTAGTTGAAAATCTGCCACCAGTAGCTCATTAATAATCGATATATATATATCGCAGAAAAGCAACTCACTTAAAAGTCACGAGATCTCTGGAACTGTTAGACTTACAGACTTGAAATTAGGCAGGCGTTTTTATTTTGTCGAGTAGAACAGGTTTTGCGGAAATTGACTCCCAACGAGGGAGGGGGCTATGGAGGCGTAATAGATAAAAATTCCCGCTTTGGAACTTTTAGACCTACAGATTTGAAATGCTTTTGTTGGTTAGAGATTGACCTATGGGGCGCACAAGATAAATATATTTCCGTTTTGGAAAATTAAGTCCTCTCATCTTTAAACCAAGAAGCGAGGGTTATAAGTATGATTTCTAATACAATCAAAAGTCTAATACTGGAATTTACTTATCAAAAACTTAAACAGAAATGAAATCATGAACATCATGAAATATCCAACGAAACGGGTGTTAATGTAGCAAGCATCTAATAAAATTAACCTTTCAATACAAAAGGAACAAAATCATAAGGACCTTTTGCGCTTCCTCAAACACATGGTGTTCTCTCTCTCTATCTCAGCTATATTTACTAATGAAAATTATATTTATAAATAGCTTTGGCTAATTTTTGAAAAAATGCATTCTTTTTGTTATGTTCTATGATTGTATACATAGAATAATTAGTATTTCAGGGGGGGGGTTATATAAGGGAGAATTAAATTTCAATAAATTGATTTCAGTCTTTGAGAATTATACATTTTTCTTACATAATCGTGACGAAAAAAGAAAATGGTCAGAGTGACATAATATTTTTAGTCAATAATTTGAGGGTGTCCCAGTGGTCGAGTGGTAGCATATCGCGCTTCCTCACCACAGGTACGGGTACTATTCCCGGGAAGGGCAAGGTCGACTCAGCCTTTCATCCCTATTGCAGTGGGTCGATAAATGAGTACCGAGCTTGCTTGGAGACTTAAAAACACTGGGGGTCTCACTTTAGACTGACCATCTGATCGGGACATCTGCTCATGCACCTCAGTGCCCAATAGTCCCGTATACTGGGATGGGCACAGTAGGCCCTGGCTCTCATGGGCTGTTGCGCCACTGAGTTTGAGTTTGAATTTGAAGGTGTGTAAAATATTGATAATAAACTGGTTTCAAATATAAATGAAGACTTCTGAAATTTCTGGATAACCCCTACTGCTTTTTTTAAAAATGTTACGTGTAAATAAGCAATTATATAAGGGCATTTTTCTATTTCTGAAGAATAATGATAAGTTTCAGAAGTTTTTTTCATTTTTTATTAGCTGCAGTGCCCCCCTCCCACCCGTCAAGAATTCCCACATCTTGCAATAGTTTGAAAATGCTATATCATGACCTTGAGGAAATTGCTTTTTAATGATTTCAAGTGAATTTCATAATTATTGTTATCGAAAGCAGCATCGCGCCCTCAGGGAGCGCAAAGAATTTGTAATCAGATTTTTGGAATTTTAAAAATTTCCAAACTTTATTTCATTAGTTTCTTATACCTGTACTTTCAACATTTTTCACATCAAACTCTCTTTTCATTTTATGGAAGGTCACAAAAGTTCTTTTTCTTCATATAAATGTCTGCTTTATTTTCCTTTAGAATTCTAGAATTTTCCTGTAAAATCTATAGCTCTTATCTAAGCCAATAGCTGATAACTTATGCATATCTCTGACATTCCTTATCACAGCAATTAAATTATGAAATAATAGCTGTGTATTTATTCAGATCTTCAAAAATATCGGAAAAGTAGTCACTTATCTCTTCAGTTATCGCAGGCATGAAGACCCATTTTAAAATTTGCACTTCAGAATTACAATAAATAAATAAATAAAAGAGTTCGCTTGAATAAATATCTCTAATCTGGATATTCTAAAAATTATTTTAATATTTGCATTTTCCCTGACTAATTTATGAAGAAGTTTCTTATATATAAATGAAATATTAATCAATGTGATTTACTTTTTCCTTTAATAAACAAAAAGATTAACCTATACATAGCTTTTGAAACAAAATTCGAATTTTCTTATTGAGTTAAAACAGTGATTCCCAAAGTGGTCTATATCGACTCCCGGGGCTCTATGACGACCCGCAAGGGGTCCATGTCAGTGAAAAAATAATTTGGTGGTCCATGAGGTGTAAATGGGGGGGGATCTACAATAGTGGCTGTCATTAAACCAGATCGTAACTTTAATTTTAAAACGAAATTTAATCAAATGGAAACCAGACTTACCTATTTAACAGAGTTATTTACTAAATTTAACGAGGTTAATTTGCTGTTACAAGGCGACAGCATACATTATATTAAAACAAGACCACGTTTCAGCTTTCAGCCTTTATTGCCAGAATTAAGCTAAAGGAGTATGATATTGGACGACCGAAATTTTTCCAGTTTCTCAATTGTCACGGACAATTTGCCAAGAACAAGACGTTTTAACCAACATTCAACTTTTAAATACCTTTTTTTAGATTTGGAAACTAGGTTTGGGAATGTTTTGACTGTGATAATACCACAGTAGGCAATGAATTCATGTAGTCAAAATTGAAAAAAAAAATGCCAGATTACAAGAATTAGGCACTAGGAATAGGCACTAACAAAGATCTTAAAGTAAAGTTTAGAAATGAATATCAGCAATTTTGGCTTTAAAAAGATATACCTGTTATTTATCCCAAATTATGGAATATCATGAGAAAGTTTTTAATAGTTTTTTCCAATTGAGAAGGAGCTTCAGTGCGCTTGCCAACCTCCAAAACAAAAAAAAAGAAAGAAGAAAAGACTCGGCACTATTAACCGAGGAGATATTTAGGATTAAACCCGACAAGATTGATTCGAAACGTTGAAAATTTGTTATTGCATCCCCAGATTTATCCCTTCAACTAAAAGCATTTGTTTGTTGCTCAGTTATTTAATGTGACAGTTATTTTAGGCATTAATTTAATTAATGCCTAAATAATAAATTTAAATAATAAATTTAATTAATAAATTTAATTATTTAACGTGTGTTTTCTTAAGTTTTAAACACTATACTTGACTACAGTTAGAAATTTATATCTTTTAAAGTAAGTAGCTCTATATTCTTGCTGTCAAAAACACATTTAAGTTGATGAATTTTCAAAAATTTAATATTAGGTAAGTAGGGGTCTACCCCAAACAGAAAAACCTGGCAAAGGGTCTATGAGGCAAAAAAGTTTGGGAACCTCTGAGTTAAAGATTAAGGCTATCTTCAACTAATGTTAAAGAATATAGGATTTAAATTCTGGATATTTTTTTCAAATATAAAAGTACTCGAACATTAATATTACATTCTGACTTCAGAACCCTGTAGAGAATCACTGATTTTGTCATATTACTCATTTTTATCCTAGTTGACACATTTTTTCTTTTATAAAATGTATTTCGCATTTTTTCTCCTATACCGTAATGTTAAATGAGCTATCCCTTTAGATTTTAAAAGAAAAAACTAATTATTTATGAAATAATTTGGAATTTTAAAAACACTCTATTATAAACAAATACATGAGTTACAATGTCACAAATTTTTATAAAAATTGAGGGATTTTTTTTCTGTCCGAAAATGTGCTCCACGTTCAGTTCACGCTCTCGTACATAGGGCGAAAACAGCCGTTAAGGCTTCAGACAAAAGAACATTGAGCAACGAATCAAAATAGTATATCAGCAAGTTCTGACAAAAGGATTTTCTGGAAGAAAAAAAAAAGATAGATCTTAACAATTTTAAGTTTGGTAATTTATGTAAATAGGTAGAAAAACTTTAATTGTTTTAATGTGCATTTCATTTGATTAGGTTACTATCCATGGGCACAAACACATCCTCACAAAGGAAGCGATAACCATTGCATCAGAGGAATGAAGAATAGCATTCAATTAGTTATAATAGCAACATTTATCCTGTTTTCAAACTTTCAATTCTTCTTCAGTGGATCGGCTTATTATTCAGAGTGAGTAAAATTATAATTTATTGAGTAAAACAGAGTCAACCAAAGGTATGCAAAAACATTTATTACAAAAGCATTTTTTGTTGCATTATTTGTTGCTATTTTCTACAAAAAGGTGCTAACATTAAGTCTTTTTTAATGTATTAAATATATAAACTGTGATAATTTAGAAATTATTATAATAGTATTATATAAAATAGGACAAAATATGAAAGGAGTATAATTGATTTTGTTCGTCAATTGCTGATGGAACTTTACAGAGTTTTCAAAAGATTCCTTTAATAAAAAAATATTTACATAAAATTGTAAAAATTTAATGCTAAATCAAATAATTGTTGTAAACTGCCTGAAATATATCTTTGAAACTTCTCTTTAGGATGCGAAGAAGAAACATTCTAGTTATTAAAAAAGAAATAATAAGTAGAATAAAATATATATATATATATATATATATATATATATACACTGCTGGACAATTGCTAAGGACGGATCACAAATTGCTATGTAGCATAACATTAAGCGAGACATGAGGCCTAGTAGGATAAAATATAGTTGCCAAAAGTTCAGACATTAGAATAAAGAATATTTATTAAGTACAAAAGCTGTGAAACATCTGAATGAAAAAAAAATGTTCATTTGATCTGCGTACGGAGAAATGGAACAATGCATCTAAAAGTCAGCAGGCGCCTTAAAGAAAGGTATCAGTACGGGATATGTCCACCGTGGAGTGTGATGCAACATTCCACACGTCGTACCATACTTTGCACAACATTATCCAGCAGCTGTTGAGGCAATTTATCCCATTCCACTGTGAGTGCACGGATGAGGGTGTTCTTGTTTGTCGGAGGATAGTTTCGACCAGCAACTTTCCTCCCCAAAGCGCCCCACACATTTTCAATGGGGTTTAGATCCGGAGAACGAACTGACCATACGAGACGTTGAATACCCTCGCTGTCTAGACAATCCTGAACAGCGAGAGTTCGATGACATGTTGCGTTGTCGTCCATAAAAACAAATTTATCACCGACAGCACCACGGAAAAGACGAACATGAGGAAGTAGAACTTCATCAATGTATCGTTGGCCCGTCATAGTCCCATTCGCAACCACATGTAGGCGCGTGCGGCCATTGATCATGATGCCGGCCCACACCATGATACTGCATGCCGGATATCGGTCCTTTTCCTGGATATTTTCTGGACGATAAGCAGTACCACTCTCGCGCCAGATCAGTTGGCGTCTACAATCCAATGACAGACTTAACCTACTCTCATCTGAGAATAGTGCGCATGCCCAGTCCTGTTCAGTCCAATTGTGATGCTCACGACACCATTGCAAACGGGCAGTACGGTGCTGTCTGGTCAATGGGATACACACAACAGGTCTGCGTGCGTATAGTCCTCCTCCCCTCAAACGTCTGGCAACAGTTTTTCGTTAGATCTGCTTTCCTGAGGCAGCAAGAAACTGATTTGCCACCTGCTGAGCTGTGGTGCGCCTGTTCCTTTTTGCTGATAGGACGATATATCTGTCTTCTGCAGGCGTCGTACTTCTAACACGACCTCCTCCGTGCCGTCTACTACACATTCCAGTAGTTTTAAATGACTTCCACAGCCGTGAAACAACGCTGTGAGTGATGTCGAACTCCCTGGCAACATCAGTTATTTTTCGCCCTTCTCTTCGATCTTTCCAATAATTCGGCCACGCATAAAATCATCTATGTGATGTCGGGAAGACATGCCATAAATTTTAAGTTCGTCTATTAAATCTTTCCTGTAAAATTTCCTGTAATTTGCATACTCATACTTCTTCTTACTAATATATCCCGCACTTATTCTAATTTTCCACATTTTGCTTCCTTTCATTTTGGGGTTGCTATGGATGATAGTGTTATCCGTCCTTAGCAATTGTCCAGCAGTGTATATATATATATATATATATATATATATATATATATATATATATATATATATATATATATATATATATATATATATATATATATATATATAAGTTATGATGATTTGTAACAGTAAATTATAATGAAACAGGCTGAGAAAGTAGTACTATAACATGTTAGACTGAATTTATCATCTAAAAATATTATCCAACGTTTTGAACAATTTTTAAATCAAGCACTTTAATAAATTTTATGAAATAGGAAAATTTAAAATTTCTATATGGGATTTGGCAATAATGAGATGTACATATGCCTCGAATACCTTTTAAGGAATAGTATATTATAACTACGCCAACTGGAGGTGACGTAGTTAGTTTGTAACTGGCCTTGTATGACTAAGGTTGTGGGTTCGATCCCGGCCCAAGGCCGTGGTAGCCGAGTGGTATAGGTATCGGATAGTGACTTGCCTTGTCACGAGTTCGAACCCAGTACCACTAAAGATCCGCCGTGTAGGGCAGCGATGCACGTTAAATCTGTCGAGAGCTGAAACGTCCTCCCATTGGTGTGGTGTGGTAGTTAGGGGAGGGGGTGCCAGCTCAGGTGTCGTCCACGTTACTTGACCATGGTTCAAAATCACGTGGTCCGTCGCTAAAAGCCCTCGTGTAGCTGAACAGTGCGACGTTAAAATTCAATCAATCAATCGATCCCGGCCCATGTTGGTGGATTTTCATGTAGCAGAAAATCGACAGTGTACACGTCGTGTGATTATGCGACATGTTAAAGATCCCTAGAAAGCCTGTTTGGCTTGGGTGCTCTTGGCAAAATTAAAAAAAATCCAAGTGCTATTTCGCGTTGTCAGAGTTCAGGTGCCTCCCTCTAGGGAAGAAAAACTGGAAGGCAAAATTACATTGTGGTGATTGATATTTTACCTACATGGTGCCGCACTAAAAAGCGATACCAGCCCCCGGGAAATGTACTAGGTCTGCAATGGTATACGCCAATCCGTAGCCCCATTGGAATTAAAAAAATTATTACAACTGCAATCAAAATATTATAAATATATAAGTTCATGTAAAAACGAATGCACTCAACAATATTCAGTTGTTTCACTTAATCTAATCTCCGAATCATTTATTCGAAATTGACAAATGACTTGAAATCGGACACATGCATTTTTGAAATCTAACACACGAATTTATCCTCCAAAAAAATATTGTTCACATGCGAGAATTGATTTGTTATCCATTTACATCTGCTCAATAACGCTAAACATAATTCAAGAACCTTATTTGCAAAATCACTTTCTATTTTGAGCATTTATTTATTTAGTTTTTACAGCTAAGCCTATACTTACAAGCTCAGATAGAAATTATGCGCAGTCATAAAATAGAAGGATACTTTTGTTACATTTGGAAGTGATGGAAAAATTTAATCTGAATAGACGTATATAGGTTATTCTATTTTAATAATTTTTATAATTATCGTTCGTGAAATACACAAATACACAAAACAAAAATAAATTCATACATAATATAAATAATTGTGAGTTTATGTTTCCTTAATGAAAATTTTCTTCAAATAAATTAGTTAAAAATGACGTTGTTTAAGTTATGCGGAAAATGTGAGAAATATTTGTATAAATTGTGGAATGCAGTAGCGCGCACAGGAATTTTTCAAGGGAAGGGGGAGGGGGTCCAAGGTCGAATGTCCACTATTCTCGTATCATGCTCAAATATGCCGCCCACCATAATCTTTTGATTTTGTCGATTTTGGGGGACAAAAAAGAGTAAAAAATTAACTATTGCGTGAATAATTAGCACTAATTAATGAAATTAATTATTAATTATAAATACTTAATTAAATTTTACGCACTATATAGATAGAATTGTAATCAACCGAAAAAAAATCAAGGGCTTTGTGGGGGATCCGGACCTGAAGACATCTCCCCCCCTCCTTGTGTGTGCTACTGAAGGAATGTATAGAATAATTTGTTGAGAAAAAATAAAATAATAGTATATATCAAAATTTAAAAAAATATGCAACAAAAAGTAAAATGTAATGCGCAGAAACAAATAAAAAAGTATGTGTAGAAAAATATAAATGATGCAGAAAAATTCATCATAACTCTATAAAAGCAGATCTAATGTGTCACTGGTAATGCATGCTGCTGAAATTCCAACTGACATGAATTGGAAGCATTGGGAAGCAATGAACAAACAAAAATTCCAAACCAAAGTTTGGGAATTGGTATTCAAACATTTTCAGAAGTTCATATATATAACAGGTAATTTTATTTTATTTATAGCTTAGTAATATTATGGATTACTTTCATTATAGTCATAAATTTTCCCTTGCACACAACACCCGCAATGAATTTCACAAAAGTGGCTCAAAAGTCGAAGCACCCGGATTCCAGGAAACCAGGGTAAGAACTCAGTACTTCGAACTTACCAAAGAAAAAATAGCTCACTTGCCTGATGAACGATATGGAAAGGCGAAGCAAATGTACCAATCAAAGGAAAATCGAAAAACCTTTGGACTCAATTCTTTCCGTGGTCACAAAAAGAAGAAAGAATATGGATGTCCTTGTAAAAACCCACTCGAGCCTCTCAATGAAGCATGCTGCCGTAAATTTCTGCCACCAACAATGGACAGTTGGCCAGATATATTGAATGAGGATGATACGAATGATGATATGATGAATGATGTTCATATACATGCCAATCCCCCACCAAACGATTTAATTTGTCAACGAGGTTTAAAAGATTATGGAAGATCTAATAGACCTAGGAGGCCAAAAGGTAAGTAAATTCCTTCTGTTAACAAACTTTTCAGATTTAGAAGTATTAATAAAAATACGGATAATTATTAAAGCTACACAGTGTAACAGACAACGAAAGATTAAAAATTCATATTTATTTTAGAAGTATTACTAGAAGTTGAGAAGCGCGAAATGGTTTTGTCTCTCTTTGATTAATAATATTCATACAAAGACCAATGTTTGAAGCCACCATGAAGGTCATTAAATACTATTAAAGTCGGACCTCTATTTAACGAAGTTGCTAAATTCCGTAAAAAAGTTCGTTATATGGAAAATTCGTTGTATAGAGGTTCACCTTTCAATATACTTTATAAACCACATAAAACGAATTTTAAATTCATAAACACTGTATATTAAAAAAAGTAATTATTCACGCCTTTTTGTAAATTAATATTTATTTATTTTATATAACTCACCCATAAAATTTTGTTTAAAAAAATTGCAATGAAAACAAGAAAAAAGAATGTCGAGGAATATAATGTATTTTCAACATTAAGAAAATAATTTTATATTAAAATAAATGAATTTTAAGGACATTTTTTAATTTAAAGCATACAAGTAGTTTTCAGCATACATTATTTTATAACTAGAGAGAAATACATGCGTCCTTAAATTTAATTATTCATAAAATCTGTTAATTTTGTTTCAGTGTTTTTGTTTGAAATGATGCTTTGTTTCATTTAACGTCTCACATCTTTGCAATGCACCAAAAATCCCAGAATTCTATAGCTCTCAACGAGTTAGGCACCTAATAAAACCATTTCAAGATTTATGACCACCATAAAATATGCTAAAGGAGAGAATAATTTGAAATGTCCAAAAACATTTTAAAAATAGGAAGATAAAAAATCGAATCCCAAGAGAAAAAGTTCGTTATATAGAAATACACTTCGCTATAGGGAGGTTATTTTACGAAGAAAAACGTGATGTGTACTTGGTCCCAAGAAAAAGTTCGCTATATAGAAAAATTCGCAATAAAGACGTTCGTAATATCGAGGTTCGACTGCACATGTTGGAAAATAGAATATAATATTTACCCTTACTTATTAAATATATCTTTATAATCTCAATATGTAAAAGGGGCTATCATCTATATTAGCTTTTATTTATCAGGTAGTGAGATGCGTATGATTTTCTTAAGTAACATTCGACAGTTTTTAAACCTACAGAAGATTTTAGAATACAGTGAATAAAGCTAATAATTTATTATTTAATGTAGGTGGTTTTTTTTCATTTTAATTATGTAACTGATCCTAGTGAAAAAAATAGTTTTTTCTTGATTCTTCTGTTTTTATTAAAGCATTTTTCTTTTTTTCTTTTAAATACTAATTCTTACTTTATATCTAAAGCAAAATTTATAGCAGTTTTTTTCCTCTAAAATATTAATCATTTCTGAGATTATCTTTTTTTTAGTCACTAATATCTCAATATTTACATTAAAAAATAAATAATGGCCCCTTTTAATTATTTTCAAAAAATATCATCAAAAATAAGTTGTTTCAGACCAAAAAGGTCTCAAAGATATATAAAAGAAATTAGAAGTGTTTCATGTATTCCCCCCTCCTCACCCCTATCCCTATATTGTTAAAATATCTGTTATGAAATTGAATTTAAAATACAATCAACTCCTGATTTGATAAAAAAAATTTTTAGAATTAAAAAATATTGCCTGAATTAGAATTTATTGGGAAAGAAAAATTTAATCATTTTTTATTTATTTCTAGAGAAACTTAATGTATTAATAATCGGAGACGAGACTATGGATTTCTTAAGTGGCACAATATTTAGAGGAAAATGTAAAGTGAGTACAGAATCCTATCCTGGGTTGACAACAACAGATGCTCGACAACGAATGAAGGATGCTTTGAAAAAGGTTACTCGCTTACACAATTCTCAATTTTCCACTAACAATTTTTATTGTATTTACCATATGAAACTATCTTTAAGATAGGCAAATTATTATAAAAATAGTAATATAAAGGGTGTCTCGAAGCTCAACGTCAAGTGGGCACGGGATGTGAAAGGGGGAGGGGAGATCATATCAGTTATGGGAAAAATTAATTAAAAAATTCTATATCAAAAACCCATAACTTGGATTTTTAAAAAATTCGCATTATTTTCAGAGTCACTATCAATTAAAACAATAAGCGATTTTTTTTTTGAAAACTTTTCTACTCTGATGTATTAAGACATGAATATAAATCCACATCTAATATATTTCAAAAATTAATAAAATTCAATTTAAAATTTTGCTTACATGAAGCTAAGACTTCTATACAGATCCTGAACATAGATTTACGTTGCCAAAGATCAACCAAAAGGAAAGAAAATAGTACACAAAAATCTTAACTTAGTTATAATATTTAGGTATTGCTTGAAGAACTTATAGAAAACATCACAGCAATCAACAGAACTCTTGTAATTAAGCTACATTAATCATCGAATACGGATAGCATTTTACAGCTCTTCCTAAAAAAAATTGCATTCGGAAATGAACTGAGCATGACAGATTTGAATTAAAATATTTTTCTCCTTTTATATTTTTTTTTTATAATGTACCCTCAAATTTTATTAAATTTTTTGATAAAATAGTATAAAATTTTAAATTTCATATTTTTTTCCATGGTACTTAACTAGTGTTCTTCACTTCCATTTTCAGTGGGAAGTGAAACCAGACAAGATGATTATCCACGCAGGATCTAATGATATTATTGATGAGTTACCGGCAGTGACATCATTAGTGATTGGCAAATTGAAAAGCTTGGTTGATGAAATGCGGATTTCCCAAGAATCAGGATCAGCAGCCAAATTTTATGCTCTATCGGGCATCATACCCAGAAATGATCCTTTGATGACGTTTAATAATAAGGTATGTTTCCTTCAATGAAGCTTTCGTTAGATTAGAATGCAAAAATTCTTTGTGCTTACAGGGCCGGCTCTTGCAGTTTTGCCGCCCCAGACAAAAATGGGAAATGCCACCCCTCTCTCCAGAGCAAAAAATTATAATTAAAAAAGAAATTGTTCACATAGATACACATCTAAAATCTTGAATAACTCTTGCGAATAACAATATATATATATATATATAATATAATATAATAAATATTATTTGACACATATATATATATACTATATAAGACAGCATAACAATATATATATATATATACATATATAAGTATTATTTGACATATTTATACTACTAGCTGCATGGCCCGGCTTTGCACGGGCTTTCTCTTTCCCTCATGACGCCAGCAATTATGTGTGTGTTTGTAGGCACGCAATGTGAGTGATTTCTAAAATTACTTCATTAAATTTCCCTTTTTCGAAATTTGTTCCACATATTTTCGATTTAAGACAGGTTTTTCCCCCCTCCCTCTAGCCCGGCATAACACGGTTTTTTTAGTGTAAAATTACTGTTTCCTCTTCCCCTCCCCCTCACAGATAAAATATAGCTTCAAATTTCGATCTGACTTTTAAAAAACAATATTGCATTAGTTAAAAAATTATTAATGTGAAGCAATAAAAAGAAAACGATTCTTTAGTTTGCTTAAAAATGTCTCTGAAATGTATTATTATCCAAAATAATAGACAATGTACTTTTTTAATTAACAAATAATTAATTTAGTAACGAATTAATAGAAATACTTTTAAAACACACACACACACACACACATATATATATATATATATATATATATATATATATATATATATATATATATATATATAATTTATAACAAAACAGTATGGGGGAAGCGTAGATATATATTTACATGTACTGAAAAAAAAACATTCAAAAAGAAAAAAAAAACTAAATGATAAAAACATTTTGATATTTTATTTTAATTTCATAGTTTTCCTTCCACTGTCATAGTTACAAATTTTGCGTAATGAACGCTTAAAATAGTGTAAATAATTTATATCAGGAAGTGTAATACATTAATATTACTTTTTGTTGTATTTATTTTATGTTAAAATCTTGCCACCACCTCTCCCTTCTATTATGAAATAAAAATAGTGACGACACTGATGAAGGGAATGAATGAAAAGCGAAAGCGCACTGAGGTATGGCGTACACAAAACAGAAGGGATAAAAAAGATAGATGAATGCTGTCACGGGCTTTTTTGCAAATGGCAGAATTTTTTCCTACTTTCTTGACAATTGTCGTTATATCTTGAAAACTTCTCGCAATATCTTTATAAATTTTAGCCTATGTGTTATTCTGATGTATAAGCTATATTACTGTAAAGTTTCTTTAAAATCCATTCAGTTGTTTTTGCGTGAAAGACCCACAAAGATACTCACAAACTTTCGCATTTATAATATATATTAGAAATAAGACAGCATAACAATATATATATATATAATATACATATATATATATATATATATATATATATATATATATATATATATATATATATATATATATATTTTGAAGTATCAAAAAATTGCAAAATAATTTGAAATTAAGGACAGTTACCAGTTATTATTTGAAACGAGTAAAATGCAGAAGGAATCACCCATATCAATTTTTTTCGAAAAAGATTCTACTGGTGATGGAAATCGCAAGCATTTATTTAAACTTATAGTAAATACACTTAAGACTAAAATAAAACATCTCACTTACCAAAATCTCTTATTACCGCTGTCCCCTTTTGGATAGCTGACACCGGACATCGTAAGGGTGAAAGGAATGTCCGCAGTGACCCTACTTTGCGATGGGAAGAAAGTTCGTAGTAAAAGATGTGTAAACATGTCAAATTTCATGATTTAACATATACTCCCGCCTCGAAACCTTCAAATTTCAACGTAAAAAAAAACTGACATCAAATGTACAGAGTACAAAATAAAGAAATAAGATATATTAAATGAAATACTAAATCCACACCCAATAACATTTCAGAAAATATAGCAATTTTTTATAACAATTTTTTTTTTCGAATTCGATCCAAATGCCGCCCCGGGCAGGGGTCCGGTTTGTCCGGCCCTAGAGCCACCCCTGTGCTTTCAACTCGCTTCCGTTATTCGATCAAACAATTTTTCTAAATGTTATAATAATAATAATAATATAAAGAAATTTCACAATATAAAATAAGTTGCAAAATATACTCCTGTTTTTCACTTATTCTTTTCATAGAACAGCGTTGTAATTTTTGTATCGTGTACTAATCTCTAAAAATTTCTTCAAATAAACTAAGGCATGTTACTAATATTTATTTTGTGTTACGCTTCAGATTTTATATAGAAAAGTTTTTACTCAAATTTTTAAATATTGCTGTTTGAAAAATATTTCAAAATTTTAATATAATCGGAAGATACGAAATGAAGCATTCATTCATAAATAAGCAAAAGTCAATTTGTTATTGATCGTTGATGTGATGAATATATTTTTAGCATAAGAATTCAAAATTTCTTAATTTTAATTATAAACATTCTCTTGTTTATTTTGCATATACAAATTTAGCTAATGCAAATTTAGATTACCTTATAAGATAAAGAACATTTTTAAAAATAAAAATAATTAATTGAGGCAAAACAAATTTTAATTTAATTATTTTTCTTCGATGTTTCTTTTAGTTCATCAAGCATTTATATTTTTAAAACTTAATTATTACTCCCTCAGAAAAGAATATACCCTGATTATTATCATCAACATAAAATTCTGTATTCAGTAATATTTCCAAGTAAGTTTATACTAAATGTTTTAAAAACAGGATAAACATACAAACTTCTTTTTTATCGCTCTAATATTAACAAATTAAATCGAAAGAAAAATGTGAACTTTTAATAATGAATTACATATTATATATATATATATATATATATATATGAAATGTCGTAGCGAATGTGTGTGTGGTAAGGCTTTCTTTACCGATGATCATATTCAGGTTATTAATGTGAGTAGACTTATACTGATGAGGTATCCCTTTTAGAGTTGGTGTGATGTGGTAGTTAGGAGAGGGGGGTAGCAGCTCAGGTGTCGTCCTCGTCACTTGACCAGGGCTCAAAACTACGAGATCCGTCACCAAAAGCCCTCGAGTAGCTGAACAGCGCGACGTTAATATTCACTCACTCACGCATCCTTTTTAGATGGTAATCCAATTTATTGTACATTTAAACACATACGCAAACACAAATATGGACGAAACAAAGCACAAATAAGACACACACGCGTACTACAAGACGAAGACAAGCAGTGGGGGGGGGACTTTACTGAGTCTCGGTTTTTAAATGAAGTGGCGACCGGAAGTTCCAAAATTTACATGACTTTCGTGGAAGGATCTTGTGATTTTTTTGGAAAGATATCGTACGATGATGTCTTATGTAAGGTTACTTTAAATTCGCTGAGATTTTAACTTCTAAGAGATAAAGTTACGATTATCCCACTATGCGGGTAATTAACGGTTTCTTATTTACGCGAAAGGCCTGGAGGTTGATGACCATTACAAATTAAAAAGCTTTAAGATGAAATTAAAGTGAATTACACATATATGTACATAATACATATACATGAGTGTGTGTATTTCTTCCGACCAGTCACAACAGTTAAACTATTTTAAAAATGTGTTATGAATGTGTGTACTTATCATTTTTATAGTCTTGCATAATAAGCAATTCATATATATTTTAAAATATAAACCATTCTTTATTCCAGGTGAATCTAATAAACTCTAATGTTGGATGGTATGCACAGAAAAACGGCATTGAGTATATTGACTATTCTCATATTTTTTGGCAAAACGGGGAATTAAGAAAAGATTTATATCATTTCGATGGATCATTAAATGAAGACGGACTGCGAAAAGTCGAAGAATCTGTTTTTGACGACAGCTGGTGTAGAAGAAACGACGATGATTATCATGACCAAGCGTGGCAACTCAGACAGAAATTGAGGTAATAAGCAACTAAAGGGTGTTTTTTTTAGAGGTATAGAACTTTAAATTGCAATAAAACAACGATGTATTATTCAATTGACATGAATTTTTGAAGTGAAAACTTCTTTAGTCGCGTTGAGCGTTTTGGTAGAGGGTAAAATCCTCGGTTCGCGTCACCGACATACTACAGACTAGCGCACGCGCAGTAGCCTGTGTACACGTATACACTAATACATCGACTATTTCTGACTGTATTATGTGCGCGTTGGACGCTTTTTGGATAAGTATAATTTTGTGAGTCACGTCACCAATACGTTATAGTAGCAGTACATCTGTAATTGTAAATGTGACGCGTTGTACATTAAGTATTAGAGTGTAGTTATATACATAAGTAAAGTTAAATTGACCACGTGGGAAGTTCAACTTGTGTGTACTGGATTTTGTTTATTTAAGTGAATTTTTAATTTGACTATTATTGTAATTATTTAATTGAAGGATTACTGTTTATTTATTGAATTTAAATTCATTGACTTCAGTATAAAAGTGAGTATGAAACATATTAATATTTTTATACAGATAAATGAATAATGAAAACAACGAATATATTTTTAAACATTTTTAATATTTGTACGAATATTTGTATTTAAAATTTAGCATTATTCATTTTAATTATGTTTTTAATATTTAACCTCTTCATCATGAAATGAGTATTATTACGGTATAAGATTTATCTTACTAGCGTGGTAAAATAGATTTCTAGTTATTTGATAAAATTTTTTCGTGGATTTTAAAATTGGAAAATTAAAAAATGTTATAATAATTTTAGATTTTATGAAATATGTTCATTTATTGTAAAATTCAATTTTACGAAGTTATTGTTTGTTTGTGTAATTTGTTAGATATAAAATACGTGCTTTGTTATTTTTTTTGCCAAATAATTATTTATGAACTTATATAATTTAATTTCACTATTAGAAAAAATATTGTAACATAATTAAAATCTCTAAATTTCTATTTTTTATACTTGTTTAGATCCTTAATCTATTGTATCTTTTTTTAGAATACAATGAAATGATTGAACGAACAGATAATCTAAGTATTGTCGAAATTAATGATGACAATGATGTAAATAATGAAAATAATGTTCAAACTTGAATTCATTGAAATTCGTGTAAATATAAATACTATGTATAATTAAGATAATTGTATATTTATTTTTTTCAACCACTTTGTATTTATATTTTGTTCATGATTTGTTTAACCCATCATATGTAACTAATAAATAAAACATAAAAATTTCATATAATTTTTGCATATAGTTTTAATTACTCTCAACTTAATAGTTCCGTTTTCACTTCTATCGGCAGTCCCACGACTGCTACTGTTTTTTTTTTTTTTTTTTATTCGAAAGATAATCTTGTGGCATTACAATAAAAAATGATTAAATATGATTTCTGGCATATGACTGCCACTGCTGGCTCGGATGTAGTCCAATCTGGACGTCCAATTTTCGATGACTTTTTCCAACATTTGTAGCCGTATATAGGCAATAACACGGCGAATGTTGTCTTCCAAATGGTCAAGCGTTTGTGGCTTATCCGCATAGACCAATGACTTAACATAGCTCCACAGAAAATAGTCTAGCGGTGTTAAATCACAAGATCTTGGAGGCCAATTCACAGGTCCAAAACGTGAAATTAAGCGGTCACCAAACGTGTCTTTCAATAAATCGATTGTGGCACGAGCTGTGTGACTTGTTGCGCCGTCTTGTTGGAACCTCAGCTCCTGGACATCATGATTGTTCAATTCAGGAATGAAAAAGTTAGTAATCATGGCTCTATACCGATCACCATTGACTGTAACGTTGTGGCCTTCATCGTTTTTGAAGAAGGATTCCACCAGCCCATAAAGCGCACCAAACAGTCAGTTTTTCTGGATATAACGGTGTTTCGACATACAATTGTGGATTAGCTTCACTCCAAATGCGGCAGTTTTGTTTGTTGACGTAGCCGTTCAACCAGAAGTGCGCTTCATCGCTAAACAAAATTGTTGGAAAAAGTCATCGAAAATTGGACGTCCAGATTGGACTACATCCGAGCCAGCCGTGGCAGTCCTATGCCAGAAATCATATTTAAAATGTAATGCCACAAGATTATCTTTCGAATAAAAAAAATTCATGTCAATCGAATAATACATCATTGTTTTATTGCAATTTAAAGTTCTATACCTCTAAAAAAAACACCCTTTACAACACGGGGCGGAGGTTTTAAAAAGTAAACAGAACATCTAATTTATCGTAAATCAGGAAACAGTCCCACTAAGGTTGGCATTGTGGTTCACAGCACTTATCTTAATTATCCTCAATATCATGAATATGTCAGATATTACTCACAGTTTTTTTTTTTCACTTAATTACTTGGGAGAGATAGAAAAGAATTGTGAATCATAATGACAATGATTCAAAACCAACTAGTGATTAATATTTTAAAATTTGCTTGCTTATATATTGTTGGGGGAAACAAAGGTTTTGTCAGCCTTCAGTAATGCAACTAAACAAGAACAAAAGCTTTCTGAAATGAATATATATATAATGACTTTTTTATTAAATATTATTATAAAATAAATAAATAATTTTTTCCTATGCTAGTAAAATATTTTTAAAATACAATTGTATACTGTTGTTATGGTCACGAATGGTATTCTACCTGGAGTAAACTCACAAGACTTTACAACAGAAAAAAACTTCACAAATAAACTTTATTTTATTTCTCACACCATATAATGCGATTGCATTCAAAAAGCGTGTAGCTAACACCACGTCACAAGTCGTTCTCCTTCTAAGCCCCTCTCATCCCTTCAAGCCCCTTTTGGTCAGTGACCTTGCACTTCCTGTGGGTGGAGGGATTGACTTAGGAACCCTGTAATTTGGAAAGGGGAGTGCGTTAGAAAAGTGCAAACACATACTTTCATTATGACTTAACAATATTAAAAAATACACAGAGGAGAAGAGGAGAATTTAAAAGAACAATGGGTATGGAAAAGGGGCTGTTATTATAGAAGGAGCTTTGAATATGAATTTTAATCAAATAAGGAAATAAATATATTTATTGATAATTTCAAAATTTGGCACTTAACACATACATTTTGTTAATTTTTTTTAAGAATAGTAAATAATTTGTTGACGTTTTTTTATAAGAATTATGAATAATATTATCAAAATAAAAAAATAAATAAATATGAATTACAGATTAGTGAAATAAATTTTCGTCAGAGTGAAAAAAATAATTTGAATTCAATTTAAATTAATTATAACTGACCAATTAGGCATTTTCGATTCCTGTTTATGCTATTTTAAATAAATAAGAAAAACTTTATTGGAATTTTTCTGTTTAAGTTAAATATAATAAATACATGCAAGTTTTTCTTCTTGAATTTACTTCCGAAAGTAAAATAAAGTTTTTGTTGGTTACCAAACGAAATGGTCATAGCAGTAGAGAAAATAAAACGATGTTTTATTTGCTGCTTTTCAGTACTATTTACAACAAATGTTTACTTACAAGGTTACAAAGGCATTGTAACTGGGATTACCTTATTTACTGCATATTTTAAGAAAAAATGTGTCACTCTTTTGAGTGCAAAATAATAACAGAATATTTGGTGAATAATTGACTGGAAATATAAGCAAATGCAACTGTTTCCAGAATTAGGTAATTACCTGATTTTAAACAAATTAAAATGTAAAAAAAAGCCTTTTCACTACACGAAATAGTATACTAAACAGTTTAAATGTTTTCATTTAGTCTACCAAAAATATTCTGGTGTCCAGAACTTAAATACAGTGAAAATCATTTAACACAAAACTGAGGGAACTGAAATATATTTTTGTGTTAAAAGAATTTTGTGTTATAGGATATTTTTTAAAAAACATATATTCAACAAAATTAAGTTTATTAGAATACATTTTATTTGCCTAGATATGTTTATATGTATGTACTTAATAAAAATCAATGAAACAAAAACATTCACAAGAACTTAATGAAATTTAATATACAAAATTTTCAAATTTCTTTAAAAACAAAACATTTATTGAGTTTTTGGGATATACTCTGCAATTTTTCTTTGTATTGTATTTTTTAGCATCCAATTGTCGACAAATATTTCCATATCGTCCATTTAGTTATTCATTTCAAAATTGGAAATTGTGTCTAAATAACTGCTCATACTTTTCACGATATTCCTCATTTCGAATCACGTGGGAACAGGAGCTGCATTATTCATTTAATTTTATCGTCGAAATCTGCATCAATTATACACTCATGTCCGTAAATTAAGGATAATTCCGAATCACACGGAAATTCAACTCTAAAATAAAAATTTCACCTGTAGAATTATCACACACATTTTGAAGAAGAATATGCAAATTACAGAAAACCACCAGATGGCGCGAATAGTACGTCACAATGACGAGAGTGTAAGAGAGGGGTATATAAGGAATGGTGGCAAAGAAGTAAAATTGTTCACAAGCGCTTTAAAAGCCTTTCAGTGCAATAACCACATAGTTATGGCACAAAGGAAGCATTTGGATGATTTTTTACGTGGTAGAATTATTGGACGACTGGAATGTGGACGTACCCCACTAGAAGTATCCGAGGAACTTGGAATTGCCCAGAGTGTCATCTCCAGACTTTGGCAACGATTCCAAGATGATGGTAATGTGAGTAGATGTTACAGCACATGTCTCCCCCGAGTTACAACGCCTAATGAGGACCGGTATTTGGCAGTTACTGCCAAAAGAAACAAACGGAGCAAAGCATCAGATCTGTCTCGTCATCTCTTTTCAGCTACCGATACGACAGTTTGAAGGCAGACCGTGTACAGACGCTTAGGGCACATTGGTCTATATGCTCGTAGGCCTGTCAGATGTGTTCCACTTACCGCAACTCTCTGTCGACTGCGATTAACCTGGAGTAGAGAGCATTCATTGTGGACACCACAACAGTGGTCTTGTGTGATGTTTTCCGATGAGTCCAGGTTTAGTTTGCAGTCTGATTCTCGCCGGACTTTAATTTAGAGAGCGCCAGGTACCCGTTACTACCAAGAGAACACCATTGAACGACACCGTTACGGTGGTGCAGGATGGCTCGTTTGGAAAGGAATTATTCTTGGTTCCAGAACTGACCTGCATGTTCAGTGTGTAACGATGACAGGCCACATCTATCGGGATGTCATTCTGGCACAACATGTACGTTTGTTTCGGGGCTCCATGGGTGCTGAATTTCTGTTTATAGATGACAACGCCCGTCCTCACCGTGCAAACATTGTAGACGAATACCTTCAATTGGAGGATATCACCCGTATGGATTGTCCAGCAGACTCACCGGACTTGAATCCAATAGAGCATGTGTGGGATATGCATGGCCGACGAATTGCAGTCCGTCAACCCCTCCCACCTGTCTACCGGAACTTTGGAGGGAATTGCTTGATGAGTGGTGTAATATTCCCCAAGATCAGATTGATAATTTGATACTTAGCATGCCTAGGCGTTGTAAGGCCTGTATTGCACTGTCCCGGAGACATACTCCGTATTAATCATCATACTAACCATGTTATACTGTTTTTTGTAAATAGGTTTTTTTTTAAGTTTGCTCCAGGGAGTAAAAATCGCAATTTTTATTATTTATGTCAAACATATAGCATCTATTTTTTCTCTTTACCTTTTGTTTAATAAATGGACTTTACAAATAAGTCAAATTTGTTTTGCTTATGTCTCTTTATTTGTCTGAGCTCATGTACTGCAACGAATCCTCCCGATGATACAGTAGGACAGTCCAATAATGCAAAAAATTTCACAAATAGATTTCCCCGAAGGGAAATCTTTTCGCATTAAGAGAAAAAAGAAATGCATAAAAATGCCTAGTAGTTTGCTGGGACCGTTCTATTATTTCGTGTTAACTGATACTTCGTCTTAAACGTTTTCGCGTTAAACGTATTTCACTGTATTAACAATACAAATATTTTCTTTTGGAAGCTCAAGCAAATATTATATTTACAAAGCATATTATAAAATTGAATATATTTCTTTTCTTCTCTTTTTCTTCTTATTGACTGTTAAATAAATCCTTTCTAGTAGGCACAGATGATTCAAAGGTCCCACATTCTGATTTTGAGGACACTAATTATTAAATGCGTTTATCATTCATGGAATAACCATTGAATATTTTCACAGGATGCGTAAACGCCCATCATTAGAACTGAAAGACATTCTTCCTATGGAAAGAAAAGTCTACGACAAGCACTTACCGCCAAAAAAAGATGGTAGGTATGAATAAAAATAAATCTTCACAGATTATTTTTCTGAGTCATCATCTTTGAAAGTAGAATAAAGTATTTCTGAGCTGTACAATGTGTGTGTAAGAATTGTGTAGAACATTTATATTTAACATTTTTTTATGATGTATTTTTATTCATTTTTAAAATTCAATAGGTCAGCCAACAAAGGTTCATTTTCATGTGACTGTTCTAAGCGTAGATTCGATCGATGAAGAATCAATGGTAAACTTATTTTTATAGCTAGTACATTAAGTTAATGGTTAAAATTATAGGGAGCAGTTTAAACATGATTTAATTTCTTTAAAGACATATGTGGCAGATATATTTTTGGCTCAGAGCTGGCAAGATTACAGGCTAAGACTGCCAGAGAATATGACTGAAGGTTACAGAATACTCGATGTTGGATGGCTTCAGTACATATGGAGGCCGGATTCCTTTTTTAAGAACGCAAAAAAAGTCACCTTCCATGACATGAGTGTGCCAAATCATTACCTTTGGTTGTATTATGATAAGACTCTCTTATATATGGCAAAGTAAGTTATTGAAATATTTGAATCTGAAAACAATCCGTAAAATAAAGCAGGATATTTCCAAGTATCCAACCTATTAAAGACTAAACGGGGCACAAGATTGTCTTTGCGAAGATATTTTGCGGTTGGGAAAACTATCATAAGCAGTTATTTAACCCCGAGCACAGCAGAAATAATTCAAGTAAAAGCATTTTGCAATTATATAGAATGGTACTTTTGTAATTGCATTTTAATGACTCCTAATTTTCTTTATCTTCAGTTTTCTGAAGATGTTTTCTTTTATGATCCTTGAAATTCACATTGTTCTTGAAAGCTGCAAAACCTTGAGTTTTTTGTTGAATAGCAAAATGTTTATCCTGTGTGGATTTTTGATTAGTTAGAAAATTCATTTAAAATTTTCACTATTGAAAAGCGTTTGGGGTAATTTTCTCTGAA
Source organism: Trichonephila clavipes (assembly GCA_019973935.1). NCBI lineage: Eukaryota > Metazoa > Arthropoda > Arachnida > Araneae > Nephilidae > Trichonephila > Trichonephila clavipes. Next base: position 46,809 of record BMAU01003689.1, on the reverse strand, counting down.
GAAATGTAAAATCCTGTTTTTTCTTCAACATATTTGATTGATTCAACTCCAAACTCTTAGTGCAAAATTCCTTATTTTAAATTCAAAAATTATAGACATTTTTATAACGCATTATTTTAAATCTTAAATCTTAATATATATATTTGTGGTAAATGGCAAAAAATTCGAATATATATATATATAACTCAGAAAGATTACAAAACATTTTACATTTAATGCAAATGTACATTATTTTGCAAAAAAAAATCATCGTTGAAAAAGTGGCTATTTTTATTTAAATTAAACATGTGTAAGATAATTAATGTGTGACTTCAATTAAACATTTGCTTGATAATAAAATTATTACAAAAATTCAAAGCCATAAAACTCTTCAATGGCTAACAATTGTACATTGGGGACTCCGATTTTTTTTTTCTGCAAAATTGCATGTTGCAGAAATGTATGTTTATACACACATTTTCATGACATTGCAACAAAACTGAATTTTTTAGTATATTTTGTGTCTAGTGTAGGTCAAAGCCTACTTGGCAAAGACTCTCTAGTCCAGTGTTTCCCAACGTGGGGCCCACAGGGGGGCAATTCGAAAATGGATACGACACAACACTAACCCTTCCCGCTCCGGGCCATTTAAATGCAATGCTAGATATCGGTGCCAAATTTATCAAAAAAAGCAAATTCTTAAATAATTATTAGGCATAATTTCGTTTGACGAGACCAAAATATCAACTGGGTGATTGGCTTCGTCCGGGGTTCACCGCGGAATGTGCCGTCTGCCGGGAGGGGGACATAGCCCAAGCCAGTCAAGAAATTTGCTAAACAGCGCAGTTGTTTGCACCTAATTGGCCTATAGCAACACCTGTAGTGTTTTACATCATTCTGTTGGTCTTATTCTGAAATAAGTGTTCGTCAAAATTGTAATAGAAGCCTGATGTTTTTATAAATATACATATTTATTGTATAGATATAATTGGTAAGTATTTTTATTTATTTTAGTTTTAGAAGTGTAACTTTCCACAGAATTTGTTTAAATAGAAAAAATATAGGTACCTTTTGATTTGCGGTGGCAGTGTAGTAAATGTGTTATATACATTTAAATGAATATGCATTTTTAGTATACTTTTGCTCTATGTCACAGTGAATTAAATTTAACACATATTTTAATATTATTTTTTATTGATTTTATTTTTATTTCTTATAGCCCATAGTAAAATGAGTAGTGTAAGAAAAAAAACTCGTCAATATTCGGAGGAATATTAAAAATTTGGGTTCATACCTGCTGTCCAAGATGAGCGGATTCCTTTTTGTCTTTTATGCCAGCAATTCTTGAGTAACGAATCGATGAAACGAGGTCGTCTTGAGGCGCATTTGAAGGCGAAACATAGTGCTCATATTAATTCATATTTGAGTTACTTTAAAACATTGAAGGAAAACTTTGAAAAAAGAACACCAATAAAGTCGCTATTTACTGCCCATACTTCAACTAATAATCGTGTTCTTGAAGCTAGTTATCAAATTTCTTTATTCATCGCTAAAACTGGAAAAAATCACTCTATAGGAGAGAATTTAATAAAACCGTCAATATCAGCATTCCACAAAACAGTTCTTGAAAAAGATGACAAAGATGTAAAAGCTATGCCACTCAGTAAAAATACTGTTACTGTTACAGAAGAAAAGATGAAATGGGCGAAGATATTGAAAAACTTGTTGAAAAGCTGAAAACAAGAAAATTCTCAATGCAGATGAATGAATCAACTTTGAGAGATAGTGAGGCTGTATTGATAATTTACGTAAGATATATTGATAAAGGGCATTTTGCAGAAGAAATGTTGTTCTGTAAAAGATTAGAAAGCACCACTACCTCCGAAGATATATTTAATAAGCTAAAAAACTACGTAAATGTTATTTATTTTATTTTACAAATGCCAGGCCATTGACCATCAGGTCATTAGGCAACGGGCTCTCCAATACCTTTTTACAATGCAGTTAAGATCATTCAGTGCAGAGCACTCGTCCAAATGAGCGGCAGTCATGTCTTGTCCAGTGTCACACAAAACGCAGATAGGTGAAGTCACTAAGTTAAAACGAAACAGATGAGCACAAAGGCAGTCATGGCCGGTTAAAAGTCTAAATTTAGCCACAGCAACAGCACGAGGAGAACTTGGAATACCGTGGGATTTCTTACATAGTGTACTCCAAGGCTTATCACGAGCAACACGAGAAGCTGTAAGGCGAAATGATTCCCTAAAAATCCTTTTAATTTCCAGTTTGAACTACGTAAATGTCAATGATATACCAATGAAAAATATAACATCTTGTGCTGCAGATGGTGCTCCTAATATGATGGGCAAGAAAAATGGCTGCTTAAAATTGATGAAAGATGCGAATCCAGAAATGATTCTTGTGCATTGTGTTATTCATAGGCAAAACTTGGTAGCTAAAAACATCTCACCTGTTCTAAACGAAGTACTACATACTGTAATAAAATGTGTTAATGTTATTAAAGCTAGTGCCAAATGTGAGCGTCTTTTCAAGCTATTTTGTGAAGAACAAAATGAAGACCATGTGAGACTTTTACTTCATACTGATGTAAGGTGGCTATCTAAAGGAAACTGCTTGAAAAGATTTATGGAACTGTTTGATACTCTGAGTGATTTTTTGAACGACAAACCACAAATGAAGCACCTATTAAAAATCGATGGTAAAGCATTTGTGAGTTATTTAACTGATATCTTTGAAAAACTAAACATATTAAATAAGCAACTTCAAGAAACAAATAAAACTCTTGTCGATGCAAAAGCGAAGATATTTGGCTTTATTACCAATATCGAGTTATGTCAGAAACATATTAACAAAAACTTTGAACAGTTCCACTGGCTCCAAAAATGTGAAGTAACTGATACCGCTTTACTTGTTATTGTAAATCATTTGAATAATTTATCGGCCAATTTTAAAGAAATATTTTTAGATTTAAAACAAATTGATTTCCCAACATGTGGATTATGCAGCCAATGTTAGTGGATTTGTCTGATATATCAAATATGCAGTATGAAGCAGAACTCGCCGAATTGCAAAATGATGACTCAGTTAAAACTTTAGTATAAAATGTGCGATGGTATGGCTTTGTGAGAAAACGGAAATCAAATGCCCAAACTCAACCAAATGCGCAAAAAAGCTATTACTACCGTTTCCATCTTCATTTTTGTCTGAATGTGGATTTAGTGCTGTAAATGATTTACTTATAAAAAAAGAAATCGGCTGGATATAACACAACGTGGGGATTTGAGACAAGCTAACCAAATTGGAACCCAACATAAAATCTCTCTGCAGCAAGCACAAGGATCTCACTAAATTAAAATGACAAATTAATATGGAAAAATCATTATTAAAATTATTTTGAATTTTAATTTCTGTTTTTCATTATATAATTTGAAATTTTACTTACTGTATTTTGTTAACAATTTGATAGTGATTTATTCCTAGAATCCATCATTTATGTTTCTTAAGTGAACAAATAAATTTTTTAATATTAAATATTATGTATGTTACATGGGGGGCATAAAAACTTTAGAAAGGTTAAAGTGGGGCATGGCACAAAAAAGGTTGGGAAACACTGCTCTAGTCAGATCTTATAACGAATATTCTTACTTTAATTCACTATGATAATCGTAGTTGTCGTACCAACTTATCTCTCTTGCTTTTCAAAGCTTTCGTGAGATTTAACCTTATTTGTTATTTTTTTTTCCTCTCTCGATATTATCTTTCTGCTGTCAGGTGTAAAAAAATATACATATAATAATTATAAACTTCTATATTTTTCTTCCCATAACTACCCTCTCCCTTTAAAAGTTTATAATTGCTTAAACGAACATTTTTTGTAATAGTGCAAGAAAAAATTTTTAGTAATATTTGTTTTTAAAAATTCAGAAGTGTATCTATGTATTAAATATACAGAAAGATTTGAGAACTTTATTTTCAGAATTTTTAATGTGATGGGATATTTTACATGATTAAAATTAGGCTTGTCCACTCTAATTAATCCATTAACTCCCATAGGTTAACATTAGAACTTTCATGTGCCATGAAGTTTGAAGCATATCCTCATGATACACAAAATTGTTCTATGATGATTGAAAGTTGTAAGTATACATGTTTAAATTAATTATATAATATTTATTATAATGATAAAATTAAATGCTTAAAAATTTTATGTAAAATATATATTTCATTGCTTACGCCAGAGATTCCCAAACTTTTTTGTTTCATAGACCCCTTGCCGTGTTTTTCGTCTTTGGGTTGACCCCTGCTTACTTAATTTTTGCACATTTACCAATTTGATTTTTTTTTACAGCTGGTATAGAGCTACTTACTTAAAAAGTTTAAAATTTCTAACTGTAATGAAGTACAGTTGGATCTCTATATAAAGAAGTCGCTAAATCCCGGAAAAAAGTTCGTTATATGGAAAATTCGTTGTATAGAAGTTTGTCTTTTAATATACTTTATAAACCACATAATACAAATTTTAAATTTATAAACACTATATATTAAGAAAACTAATTATTCACATCTTTTTTAAAAATAATATATGTTTATTTTGTATATCTTATCCATCAAAAAAAGAAAGAAAGAAAGAAAGAAAAACTCCAAGGAAAATAAGAAAACAGAATGTCAAAGAATTCACTGTATTTTCAATATAAAGAAAATAATTTTATACTAAAATTAATGAATTGTAAGGACATTTTATAATTTAAAGCAAAAAGTAATATTAAACACACATTATTTTATAATTAGAACACGGGGACACGGGACAACTCCGCTGAGGTTAGAAGAAGATATTGAAGATGTTTCCAGTGACCTGGACAATGGAGGTTAAGAGTTGCACTTCTTGGAAGAAACTTCCAGAACTCCATTACTCTCGGCGAGTTAGAATCTAATAAAACCAGTACAAGATTTATGAACCCCCATAAAATGTGTTAAAGAGAGAATAGCTTAAATTTTTTTTCAGAAATATTGTAAAAAAAAGGGAGAACAAAAATTGAGTCACAAAAGAAAAAGTTCGTAATATAGAAAATACACGTCACTATAGAGAGGTTATTTTACGGAAAAAATCGTGAAATGTTCAAGGTTCCGCTTTATAGAAAAATTCGCAAAATAGAGGTTCGCTATACAGAGGTTCGACTGTATACTGTTTAAAACTTAAGAAATACATAGGTTAATTAATTTTAAATCTAAATGTAATAATATATAAAATAACTGAGCAACAAACAAAAATTCTTTGAATGGGAGGCAGGGCCGGACCGTGACCTTTAGGGAGCCCTGGGCTAACGATATCTAGCCCCCTAAATAATTAAAAATTTTGCCATTTTCCTAAAAAAAAAATTTGTGAGAGAAAATTTAAAATATATGAAACTTAAGGATTTTTTTAAATGTTATTATTTAAAAGATTTAAATACGTTATAAACAATAACATAATTTACTAAAAAACTTTTCCGCACTTTTTTGCTGATTACATATTAAGTCTTTGGTGAGATCAATATTAATAGAAAGAAGTGATAAATAATTAAGCCTAGTATTTGTCATTGTTGTCCTATATTTGTTTTCTATATAGGACATTTTAGAGAACGTACGCTCCGCTTCACAACCAGTAATAGGGAGCGTTATAAAAATCTTTAATATGGTAGGCAAATTTCGAAAAACTTCCACAAATTTATTTTCCAAAATTTAATTGAACACATCATTACGAATATAGGACTGTAGCTCAGCTTGTTTTAGATAAGTTTTGAATTGAACCCCTTCATTGACTAAATGTTTGGTCTACGTCATCTGAATAGTAATCAATAATTGCGCGTACACTGTCCAGGCCGACTTTCTCCTCACGTTGTGTGTGATCTTACAAATCAATCAAAAATTTAAATTTCTTACTACATTCTGCATATACTTGACTTTTTGTATTTAAATCAAGAATTGGCTTATCTGACGCAACAATAAGCGTGTCTCTTTAAAATTTTCATATCCCATACGCAGCTTTTTCCATGGATTTATCCACAAATTTTGAATTAACCCCCTCTCTCTCTCTCTCTTATTCACATCGCTATATTCTATCTCTAAACTAGGACTTAATATTTTTAGCTGCGTCTTGATACTCCTTTAGTTTTTGATCTGATTCATGTTGTACATTGCTTATAAATGTTTCTAAAAACATAATTAAGATTCCCTTCATAGATGTCAGAACCATGAGTCTATTATTTTTTGTTAACTGAATTAAATCTTTCTAAAATTTCTTCCCAAAATATAATTAAAATGACAGTTTCGAGTTTTGTTAATATATATTAAATAAATTTACTGCATCTTTTCGAAAATCAATTTTCTCATTTTCATTGTCACTAAATGTCTTAAGAATATTCAGGATATTACCATAATTACCTTTTAAGGTTTTGACAGCATCGTAGTGACAATACCATCTGGTCTGACTTAAACTTTTGAAGGTAAATTCAGTTTAATTTCACGATTTAGAAGTTCCCACCTATGGGTCGAAGCGGAAAAGAAACCATACATTTATTGCACTAAGTTCACGATTTCAGTTACAACCTTGACTCATTCTACACCAACCAGATTCAGAAAATGCGCAGTGCATGGCACATAATTAGCAAATTTATTTTTTTCTTTTAGAACAGCTTGCACATCATTATATCAACCGGACATATTGGCAGCGTTGTCAAATGACTGTCCCATACAATTATCCAACAGCAGTCCATTTGTTTCTAAAATTTCTTGTAGGGAATTAAATAAGTATAAGCCAGTGTGTGACTACTAATCTTAATTAATGAGACACATCTTGCATAAAAAATTTTCTGAGAACAATACCGTAGTAAAGTTGGCCATTGTGGGACAAATCTGGTGTTGAATCTATTACAATTGAATAGTACTTTGTGTCATCGTTATTTACTTGAATTGTAATTGTTTTAATGATTTGTGCTTGCCCATGATCTCAATTATTTGCTCATGTATTGTTTTTGATAAGTACGATATTAACGATTTTGGTTGTAATGCTCGCTGTTCAATATGTTCACGAATGAATGGGTCGAACTCTGTTAGCATTTCCAGGGCACCCATAACATTACCATTATGAGGAGAACCAAAAATTTCCTCGGTACTTCTAAATACTAAACCTCTCATAGCCAAATACTTTACTATCGCAACCACACATTTGAGAACATTGTGGTGATATTCTGTATCTTTTCTTGGTTGTTCCTTTAACTGTTTATCTAAAACAGACTTGTTTTCTTTTCATGTCAACCAAACTAACATTGCATTTTTATGTTCAATAGAATTTTCATGATTTTTTAAATAACTTGTATCGTGTTTCCAATCAGAAAAGTCGATTGTGTATTAAGAATTTGTTTTAGAAAAAAGTTTGTAGGTCAAACAAAAAACACTACTAACACTTGTTGAATAAAATAGCCAAGATCTTTCCAACACTTGGCCATTTTTAAGTTTTTCAATGAAAGGGTTATTCGAAAATGATCATTTTTATTCTTTGTATTCTCTTACAAAAAATAATACATATGTTTGGATCTTTATTTTGAAAATAACTCATTTCACATGTGAAAGAATATAAACAAAAAAATTATTACTTAGCGATTTAGACCACGAATCCACGTCAACGTATTTCTCAAACTCAAACTCAACATTTTCTAAACACTTTTTGGTCGGGACATTACTGATGTCCTCTGGCTGAACAATATCTTTTTCAGAAGGCTGCTGGTAATCGAGATTTTGCATATTTTCATCATTAATATTTACTTTTTGGGTTTTTCAATTTTCTTTGGCTAAGTTCCTTTCCCTTTCGCTTGTTAATGTATCTGCGTTTGTTGTATTCTTGTTACTTTGTTCCATTATTAAAAAAAGTTAAACTCTTTTAACATATTTAATTTTTCTTTTTCTCGATTTTAGGCTACCCAGTACCCTTTTTAAAAAATTGCTTTTGGAGACAGTAACAGTAAAAATAATTTATGTTTTATATTTAGATTATATTATTAAGCTGATTCTGTAAATAAAAGTCAGTTTGATCATCCATTATTTCAAAATTTTAAAAAATTAGGAATTTTTGAAGTTTTTTTAAACTCTTATAAAATGCTCAATTTTTAAAATTGTTTAGTAATTTAAATTTAATTTTTTTTTCAGTTTTAATTTGGGGCAGTTTAGCAAGTTTGAGTGTTTGTGGTGTGTATTATATAGTACTATAGTGTGCTTACTATAATGGAGTTTGGTATATAATGGAAATATTCAGTTTTATCTGCAATACTTGTATTCAGAATACTTATATTTGGAAGTCTAATTGCAGTATCAACTGAGGGCGTTTTTAGATGCATCATTTTCAGTTCTATTCCACCCCTTCGAAATATTGTACTTCATAGCAACCTGAGGAAGGTTTGGCCGTGGCATTTTCTCCACTGAAAAAAATTGATAATAAAGCTTATAAGTTATATAAACTATTTTTTAAACAAAAATTGGCCTTGAAATCAATCTGAATAAAGTAACTATGACAACTCAAAACATAATCAAGCTGAAATGATTTTAGTAATGAAAATTGAAATTAATAACCATTTCACACTGAAAGAGTTCATTGTACTCAAAAATATTTCTAATTACTTTAAGGTATCCGACTACATTCGGAACCGGGATTAGAATACATGTTTAAAATATATTAGAATACATGTATAAAATTGTTTTAAGGACACATTGTGACAAAAAATTTTATTTAAACAGAATATTTCGGCAAAAAAGAACTTAGAATAATCTTTTTTCAAAATGTTCTTTTGTGAAAAATGCTTCTATTATAATAATATTTTGCCTGTATATAGCTCAGGCCTCTGTACAGAGGCTGAACTATGATTTTTGAAAAACTCACATTATTTTCAGAGTTACAACCCATTGAAATAATTATCGGCGGTTTTTTTTCTTAAAATTACTCCCCTCTGTTGTCGTAAAAAATGGATATAAACCCACTTCTAAGTTATATATTTCAAAAATTCTAGTTGAGCCTCTGTAGAGAGATCTACAGGCAAAATATTATTACAATAGAAGCATTTTTCACAAAAGGAGAATATTTTGAAAATGGGTCATTTTATGTTCATTTTTTGTCAAAATATTGTACTTAAATAATATTTTTTGTAACTCTGAAAATAATGTGAATTTTTCAAAAATTTTAGTTCAGACTCTTTGGAGAAGTCTTTACTTTATATAAACGAAATATTATTATTTTAGAAGCATTTTTTGTAAACGGAGAACATTTTAAAAAAAGATTATTCTAAGTTACTTTTTTGCCAAAATATTGGATTTAAATAAATTTTTTTTGTCAAAATGTCCTAAAACCAATTTTATTCATGTATTCTTATCTAAGTGACACTAAATATCATGAAAACTATCCATTTATGCACTTTTTTAAAATCACAGTTCTGAACGTAGTCAGATACCTTAAGAGCGCTTTGAAATGAAACCGAAACCCCAAAACCTAAGCTCAGAAAACTTCAAAAATCTGAAAAAAAACCTAATTTGTTATCAGATTTGAAATATGGTGGCAAGCTGCACAATGATATGGGCCACAAGAAAATGCAAACAAACAAAAAAAATTGTTTGGTATATTTTAGATTTGTAGGGTACTTACTGTGTGTAGCCTTAACAACAATTTTTGGTTTTCCGCTCCACTTATATATTTTCTGGGCCAGACTTATTTATATTGTTAACTAAGGACTTTATTTTCCTGAAAATAAACTTAAAAGTTTAGGTCATAAAATTACGATAACACAGCCGACTGTGCTTAATAAACTAAAAATATTCTAACAAATTTTTACAAAACAATATAGCATATTTCTGAGATAATTAAAAAAAAAGTACCTAGTTTATTTTTAAAAAAAACATCATTTATACTCGTTAAAACCTAAAACGTTTATTATTGTTTATTAGTCCATCAGTTTAAAGGGGGGTTTATGTAAATAAACTTTAGAATTATTTGCCCCACTTAAATAAATATTGCTTTTCTATTGTCATGCATTATTTGCTGTTGCTACCTATAATTAAAAAAACAAATTTATTACGAAAATCAAGACCACTTTAATTTTATCCATAATATTCGCGGGAAAAAGCCATAATCCACATAAAATGATTGTTATTCTTTTCCATCCTATAGAAGTAATTAAGTTATTCATCACAAATTTTAAGACAATATACATATTTACGGGAAATTCTGATGTTTTCAATCTTTGAAAAATGAATAAAACAGAAAATTCTTAATCATAACTTTAACATCTTCCTACTTAAAAGATTTAGAAATGTTTATTGCTACTTACTTTGTAATGAATGGGCCGCCCCATTCATTGATGTTTGGGAATTAGAATAAAGATCAGCCATAGTCAGAACAAATTTAGTTTATCATTTCAAAGCTGAATTTTAACAACCCAGAGTAGGAAATGCACACTTCTATAAAGTATAGGAGCAACTACACAATAGAAAGGATACTTAATAATTTATAATGATTTAATTAACTTACGCTTATAGAACTCTTTGATTACTTGCGATCTGAATTACCGTAATTCCTTTCTTGGCTATTCGACCTCTGATCAGTATTATTCAATTATAACTTATTGACTAAATCGTCAATTAATAATCTTAAATATTAAGCAATTAATCGTCGAGCCACTCTCGACTTGCTTTCAGCCACTTTCCGTTAATCACTAACTTCGATCCTCTTACTCCTAACATCTCCCTCTATCTCGTACCTAAAAAATGCTTAAATATAAGCTTCCATTTATATAAACTGTGTCTTCTTGTTTGGGAGAAAATTTTCAATAGAACAACATTTTTAAAAGAAGTAACTTTTCGCAAGAGGATTAGTGAGAGGTTTGTGGATGGACCCATTGCAACTTTTAACTTGAAACTTGAATAAATGGGTACTTAAGTATCTTTCAATTTCAGGTATTATGCACAGGACACAGCATCAAATCAGTATATTATTGTAACTTAGAATTATTATTGCACAAAAATAAATGGCTACAGAGATAGTGCCACTACGCTTGTATAAATGCTCGATGCTCGTTAGTGCAGCTCTATGATAGAGCCTCTGTCTATTCGATGGTAGGGTGAAAAAATAAAAGTAAATTGCTCTTGCTCTCAAAAATAAAAATAAATTTTATATGGTATTTTGGGTGGTTTATTTTTGATTTGTATTTTTTTTACTGGTTTATTATTTTATTACTATTTTCATTGCAATCATCTTTTTCTGTTTCTTATCTTCTACGGGGAACGGTTCCCCCTAGAACCATGGGCCCTGAGCTGCAGCCCATTTAGCCCATACGTAGATCCGGCCTTGATGGGAGAGGTAAATCTGGCGCTTCAATAGCAAATTTTAAACATTTTGCCTGAATCTTGTCGAGTTTAAACTTAAATTTCTCAGTTAGTTACATCAGTCTTTCTTTCTTTCTTTTTTTTTTGATATTGGCAACAGCGGTAAAACTCTTGCTCACTAGGAAAAGCAATTAAAAAGTTTCTCATGATATTCCCTAATTCGGGGTAAATTGCTGACATATGTTTCTAAACTTCACTTTAAGATCTTCGTTAGTGTCAATTCCTATCAATTCCTCTTGTAATATGACATTTACTTTCTTCAATGGGACTATATGATTTCCTTGTCTACTGTGATATTACCATAGTCAAATCATTCTCAAACCTAATTTCCAAATCTGAAAAGAGGGCATTTAACCGAACGTAGATAAAAATGCCATCTTCCTGGCAGATTTCCTATGACAAAATGAGAAAATGGAAAAATTCGCGACTTTCTGCGTAATACTCCTTTAGCTACTGCGGCGGTGTCTTCATAAGCCAGTAACAGCCTCCAGACAGGGGTGATCACTTTTGTTTAGTGGTTAAGTTACGCGGCTTCGGACCCTAGCGTCGTGAGTTTTGTCCTCGGATATCAACCTCCACATATCTATCAGGATATCCGAACATTGAACTCTCAAATTCGGCGGCAACAGTAAAGATCTTGATATCCCCTCGGTTGCATCTAGTTTTGTCAAAGACGCAGGTGAAAGCGCAGTTGCCATTTGAAGTATCGGAGAATTTACTAAGTTAAAGCTCTGATCGGGTCTTTTCTCAGATTAAAGACACGAGCACTTCAATCTCCTTTATTAGAAATAGTAGGACAATTGAATCCGTTTCACACTCCTTCGCAACTGGTATATATGACTCACATGACTCGAACCATCATTACTAGCTTTTATGCAATAAAGTACATTTCTCAATCTAACCACGATTGTTCCGCGTTTGTTCATTTGATATCACTAGTATATTTTCTAAATAAAATCGAGTCATGTGTCATAAATTCAGGAACATGGTCATTCCTCCTCTGCTGCTTCATCTTAATATTTTTTTTATCCATTCTGGAGCGAACAACTCAAACATTAGATATAAAAATGATCTTAAATTTTTCTGAAGAGCAATAATTGTTTTCGAGTTTCTCTCATCACTGAATGTGGAACTACGAAATCTCATTTGTGTGATTGCTACAAAAGACTCGTTTACGAAGGGTAATTTCCACTAAATGTTCTGTGTCTTTTTTTTACGTTTTCCCAGTATACAAATATATATAACTGCGAGTGAGTACTTTCATTTTAACCACTCAATGTCAACCAAATGCAGTTCTGCTAAAAAAAATTTTGCAAACACTTTTTTTCAGTATAGCAATCCTAACATTGTTCATAATACATCCATTAAGTGCAGTATATTTTCTGCAGAATTTTTACCGATTCCTGTTAAATCTCGCAGAAGTATTCCTGCATCTTAATATTTTCCAGTTTTCCAGTGACTGTGTTTGGGCACAATAGAATTTTTAATCCATCAATTTGAAAAGCGTGTACTTCCTCTACAGAAAATCTCCAGTTTTATCACATTTTGTGTCATAATTAAATCCTTGCAAAAATATTTGTGATGCACCCTCCTTTAAATCCAAATCTGCTTCATAATTATTCAAACTACCTGGCTCTTTCGAAAACACATTAAAATATTCCGAAAAAATTTCGAAATTTTAAATTTACATCACCTACTTGATTTGCAGAAAATTGTCTAATTTGAGAATGTCTTGACAATTTAATTTAACTTTTCATACGACCAATCACGCACAAAAAATGAATCATAATATGCACCAAAAATGTACATATTACCAATAAATAGTTGCTTATTATATATTATACTAACTTTACATCTTCTTATTACCACTTTTGTTTCACGATTACAAATGAATAATGTAAACATCAAGGATTAATTTCAATTCCAATACTCGTTTATTATTATTATTATTTGTATAAAGAGTTAAAAGGAGTGTGTGAATTGTGTAAGTGCTTTATGAATGATGCTATTAAAGAGAGAAAATTTAAATTATATTAGCATATAATTTCGGCTTCTTTTTGCGGTAATCTAACATATTGTATTATCATGAATTCTTTGTTAATTTATTTATATCATCATGATTATAAAAAAATTTAATTAAGAAATTTGAATATTTTTAACTTTTGATTGTTTTATTTACTTAATTCTCAAGAAACTTTATTTACAGTGTCGCATACCGTTGACGATTTAATATTTTTATGGAATATAACAGCACCTCTTGTTGTCAGTGAAGATGTTGAACTACCTCAGTTAGATATCGTAGAAAGTTTGACGGAAGATTGCACCCTAGAATACTCAACTGGTACGTACAACTTTCTCTTTGTAAGAATTTGGAAGCTCTTACCTCAATTTGATGAGTTTTTAATAAATTTTTTCTATCAATTAAAAAAAATTTTTTTTTTCAATTTGTAAACATTTGGAAGCCCTCACTTGTATTTAGTGAGTTTTTAATAAATTCTTTGATTCAGTTTTTTTAAGAATTAAGAAACAGATCACACACACACAGTTGAAAAGCTCATTGATTGGCAGTCTTCTTTAAAATCCTCTTTGTTTATTTTTCAACAAAAATTCGGCTAAGCAAATTTTAAATTTCTTTTACACATCTTAATCCTGAATTTTTACAATACAAAAAGTATTTTTAAAAAAAAGAGGATATATCATCCAAAAAACTCTTCATTTTTAAGGCCATTCCTAATGTTTAAAAGAAATGTGGAATTAAAATACTTGATTAAATGTTTTTCATATATGTACAATTGTATATATATAACATATTTTACTATGAAAATTAATAGTGACTCATAGAGTTATAGTTATCAAAAATATTTACATATAATCATGATATTACTCAGAAAGACAAAATATATTTTAATAAATTAAAGTTTCTAAGTTGTATTCTATGGTAATAAAGTAAAAGGTTTTTTAAACTTTGTTCAAAATTTACGTCAAATATCTTGGAATAAAATAAACTTAAACTGAATGCGTGATAATTTGTCAAGTTCATTCACTTTGTATTCTTAAAAATATGTTGCCATAACTTTTCTTCATTTTGGATTAAGTTCAGGCAAACCTCATACAAAATATTATTACATTTGGACATGAGAGTATTAGTTGATTGGTTTATAATTTTTTCTTTAGCGATTAATTCCCTTATTAATTCTCTCTACGAAAACTTATTGTTTGCACTGTTTTCATATTACTCGGTAACTGTAGAAGTAAAATGATTTCAGGAAACTTCACGTGTCTTGCTGTAGTTTTCAACTTGAAACGACGCCTCGGCTATCATCTTTTCCATACTTACGTTCCAACCACTCTCATCGTTGTTATGTCCTGGATATCCTTTTGGATTCGACCCGAAGCCATTCCAGCACGAGTGACTCTAGGTGTGACAAGTCTACTAACCTTGGCCACTCAAAACACCCAGTCTCAATCCTCTCTTCCTCCAGTTTCCTATGTAAAAGCTATAGACGTCTGGATGTCTTCTTGTACGGTGTTCGTTTTTATGTCTCTTATGGAATTTGCAGTTGTCAACCATTACATGGGTTACACCGGAAGCAGTAAGCTTATGAGGGGATATTCCGTCGATGAACTTGATAAGGTGAGCAATACTTGCATGACTTCAGAATATTTTTTTTTAAATTTCCCATTCCAAAATATAAGTGCTTAAATTTATCAAATAGACATCAAATAAAAGAACTCAAGCTAAATATTCTTCTTGAGGAGAAGAGATGGTATTCCTTTATAAATTTTTAAAAATGTAGTCCCTCAAAAATTCACCCCTTTTATTTATTAAGCATTCTGTGGCTTGACTTATAAGACTTTTAATGGATTTTTATAAACGCTTTAGATTTCCAAATAAACACCACAAACTTCTATTTGAATTTAATTTTCAAGATAACAAATCGTCACACATCTGAAGTTTCTAAGTTAGAAAACCGAATAGCTATGATATAATTGCTGACAGTCATGCCAATCTATAATTTAAATTTGTATTAATAAGTATAGATGCATACGAAGATACTATCTCTTCTTTCTTCTTGTTGAATACAATACATTCAACAAGAAGAAAATGCCAAATTCCTTCACAGCATTGTCTCAATTCATAAGTTATTTATTTGACCTATCCTTTAAGGCTTAAAATACAGGCGTATCAGAAAAGATGGAACCGATTTTAAAAAATCCTATTCAGGAAGCTACTGCACATATTACAATAAGGGATACATGAATGTCAAGAGAAGTTACAATCTGTTGGATATGTGACCCTTCTGTTAGAAGGTATACGTCCAGTCTGTAATCCAGCTCGTTCCATACATTTTGTAGCATCACTTTACCAAAATGATTTGTACTGTTGCACAAATGCTTATTTATTGTCCTTTGCTGTTTGTTGCATCAAATGCCAACTATACGGTTTGAAATTTAATTATTTGTGGAAAATTTTCCATACCTTTTTTGGGGCATTCCAAGTTCACAAGGGGCAATTCTCGTAGGCCAAGACTCTTTGTTATTGTCGCCATGTTTGAATTTTTAATCATAGCGACCTTGAATGCACTGCAACCTGTTGATTATTGGTGGGGAAAAACTTAAGTTTATTTATCTTTACATTCATGTATCACTTATTGTAATATGTGTGCAGTAGTTTCAATAATATGATTTTTTTAAATCAGATCCATCTTTTCTGGTAACCCTGTATAACAAAAAATTTGTGCTTATTTTAACGCTGTCGTCATTTTGTACTCTGTAGCTGTACTCAGTATTTCTACAGTGTTTTATACCGTACTATATCACACACACACATTTATTTATAGTAAAGTAATATAATATTCCATATTTCGTAGGTATAATATTTAAAGTTGTTATTGATGACTTATATGCTTTAATGGAAAATACACTTTTGTGTTTCAGCTACTGCTTCAACGAAAGAATGGCGTAAATTTTCGAGGCAACAGTTTCAGCTCCCCTCCAAGAACTCCCAACACATGTTGCGATTTAGATATTGCTCTAGCAATTGACAGATTTTCGAGATTCTTCTTTCCCTTTTCTTTTTTCATTCTTAATCTTATCTATTGGTGTGCATATGCTTTCACATGGTAACATCTAAAACCTTTGTCCTATCCATCATATCTTCCATTTATTAAGAAGAGTGTTTAATAAAATGACAGTTTATTTAAAAATTCATTAATAAGTTAGTATGAAATTGAACATTTTTGATTATTATTGTATGTCTCAGGTATAGTTTCATAAGAGCATTTGAGTCTAAATGTACTGGCAATTAAGTATTCAATAAAGAAATTCAAACCTTACTTTATTTCATTTGCATTTTCAATACTATTTTATTAAGTTTTGCCACAGTATCATTATGACATTTCGCTACTCATTTAACTTATCTATGAAGGCAGATCAAATATAAACGAGAATTTTAAAAGATCTTTTCTGAAATCTTACCATAATTTCATTAATGTTATGTTTTCGATACACCTTCCATTTTAAGATCTAGACATTTTTTCCAATATATTGAGAGTTTTTTTTCTTTTATCTCTGTATGATAACAAGTAGTCAAACCTGTACAAAGTCAATTGTAAATAAAAGTGCTTCTTTTTTTTATTCGGTGAAAATATTTATTTTCTTGTGTTAACTTGCTGTGTGGGACCTGGCATAGCCCCGGATAAGAATGCTGTGGAATGCAGTTAAACAGCTTTTATAGATCCATATGAGGCCTTAAGATTCTCAAAAATTCGCTGTTGTACACTACATTAATTGTGCATAAGTTATGAAGAAAGTCGACGTACACAATATCCTGCCATGCTTAAGAAAGAGCAGCGATAACTTTTCCAACAGATAACAGTGTTTTTTTTATTTCGTGCGTCATTCCATGTAGGACTACTTTTTTCAGTGGTGTGATGAGGCACCCAACTTTTTTTATTTGTTCAAATATTCACACCAGAAATGCATCTCTTTCTGCTTCATGTCGATTTAAATGTTTTTGACAAATTACTATTCTTTCCATAGTTTTATTTGCATTCAAAATTCAAGGAACTTCTCCCCTTGATTCTAATTTTCCTAATTTCAACTTACTTCAACTGAGATGAGTTAAATACTTCCACAACTTATGAATATTTTATCATTAATTTCGTTAGCCATTAAACAGTGGACTTTTGAAAAAACAATGTATTTATTTATTTGAAAATCGTACTTCATTTTTTCAAATTATACAACATTTAATAAAAAACTGCTTAAAGTACAATATTATACCATATTTCTTGTTCATTTCCCTTAAAATTAGACACGAAAGACCGGTTGAGCCTTAACTTTTGGAGGTCATTGAATTTATAATCTTATTTAAAGATTTTTTCACCACTCAAAAAAAATAAAATCTGAGTTTATTTAAAGCTATTTTTTCCAGGTTGTAAATCTTTTCATAAAATATCCTGCCTATTATATCGTTTATAATGAATATTTTACTGAGACACAAAACACGAAATGAGCACATTTTATTATGAATATCTAAAATATTCTGTTTTATTGAACAATAACTGAATTATAATTAATTATTGAAGAAAGCTCGAATGAGCTTTAGTGTGTTTCCTTTCAACAAATATGTAAGAACTAAAACAAACGAGTTAAATTTGAATTAAACAAGTAATATAAAAAAATGTGTTTAAGTCAATTCCTACTTATGTCAACAAAGAAAATTTTTAATCTAGTTACTTTTTATTAAATAGTTACAAATATTATAAATATGTATATACATATGACCAGTAGCGTACACATGAATTTTTCAAGGGGGTCCAGGGTCGAATGTCCATCATTTTTGCATCATGCTCCTTTTGATTTTGTCGATTTTCGGGAACTAAAAAACAGTAAAAAGCTAATTATTGAATAAATAATTAGCATTAATTAATAAAATTATTTACTAATAACAAATACTAAAATAAATTTTACGTACTATATACTTAGATTTTTAAACAATCGGAAAAAAAATCAAGAGTTTTTTTGGGGTTGATGTCCGGACCTCTAGGACTCCCCCCTTGTATGCGCCACTGCATATGACAGAAAATCACAATATTAACTGACAAAATAGAACGCGATTTTCCTTGCAATTTTCCATTTTCCTTTCTATATAGGGTGTTGGAATATTTTTTTTGTTTGCTACTGTTCATTCATTAATTAAAGTTAATTGTTCTGATAAAATAGTATAGTAAAAAAGAAAGCACATTCTCTGAAATTAGGCCATCCCGGGCGGGATGGCCTAATTTCTGACCTTTGGATTAGAAGTCCAATGCGCTCTCCATTGCCGCTAACGACTTTCCTTTATCTATATGCTGTTGGATTATCACATTTGTTTGTTATTACTTATTCATTTTTTAATTTAATTAATGAATTAATATTTGGAAAAATGTATTAACATCAAGTGTTATCCACTACAAGTTTTAAAAAATGTATTTGAACTTAAATGGATGAATAGAAAGTATTTTATTAGCGATTGAAAATTTGAACAAGATATATATATATATATATATATATATATATATATATATATATATATATAAGAAAAGAGTGAACTAATAGTAGGAATTGAAAAAGTAAAATGATACTTGTATATTTTCATTTTAATTATCATTAAAATAAAAATTATAGTTCTTATTTAAAGAGATCTATTTATAAAACAAGTACTAAAAACGTACTTAATAAATTTACAAGTACCTAATAACGTATTATTAAGCTCGTACCACAAACAAAATTGGTAAGTGCTTCTAAGAACTTACTGGTTTGCATGCAAATGTAGTTCAAAGAATAGATTAAAGGTTATAATTTACGTATATGACGAACTTATTAGTCTTCTAATTGCTTCAAGCCATGAAGAAAAAAGAAAAGCCAAAGAAGCAGATCTTAGCATTGTGAAGGTCTCCTTGGACCTCACCTTGAGAACGAGAATAAATAGGAGTCATGAAAGAACCAGTAGCCATTTTTATAAACAACTTTCTTTATTTGGTTATCTTATCCAAATAGAATCAAAGACTTATTAACAAATATATCTAACTAGTATTATGAGGTTTTAAAGGTAATATCCTTTAAATTAACTTAATTATTGATCCAATTAATTAACAATTAAATAACGATCACGCAGAGGTTACCACGATAAGAGATCCCAGATTTATATTTATTAATGTTCCTATTGAACATTTAACTTTAATCTCACTCCTAAAACTTTAATGAGACTTTAATTATAAATCAATAATTACCAACGGAATCTCAACTCTTCTTGAGAGTAAATTATCTCCAACAAGAAATCTTCAATTTAACTTCACTATAACTTTCTGCTTCAATCTCTATCTCCTACTGCTCCAACTTTACTATTCCGTTTGACTTAAATACTTTATCTAATCTGCATATAACAAGGAATCCTGTCCGCTTTTTGGAGTTGATTGGAAATAGGTAGGGAATTAAATTTCCCTAAAAAGGACGACTCAGAAGGTTAGTGATAAAGTTCCGTATAGATTTGTCACAGCATGTTTCATTTTTTGTATTTTCAACACTAAACAAAACTAATAAGCACTTCCTTTTACGTTATTTATTTATTTATTTTATTCTTTCATAGATCAACATGCAATTTTTGTAGTGAGGAGATATTGTAATTTTCCTACTATTAAAAATATCGATTTATTATTATTTTCATTTATTTGTCTTGTAAGCCAAAATGTTAAATTTTAGGAATTATTTCAGAAAAGTTGAAAAAGACAAAGCTAGTTGTTATTACTGAAATGAACTTCAATAAACAAGCAAAGCATCACCCACGAGCAGCTTCCACAGTCATTTAAAAACAGTCCACGAAAAAATAATGGACAAAAAATTATCTGATGGTGACCCGAGTTCATAAAAGCAAATCAGTATCTTTAGCTTCTTGAGAAGGAGTAGAGCTTAAAAGAAATTACATCAATATTTGCTTTCTACCTTGAATGGAATAGGCATTAATAGCACACACATTACAACAAGTTCGCGCATACGAGATGCATTGCAATAACGGGGCTATTGCTCACAACAAAATATTTATTCTTTTTATGAAACTATAAACGAATTATATTGTATACAGAATGATATGGGAAAATGTTTTCTATAACTCTAGATCAGAGGTCGGCAACCTTTCATCTGTGGTGTGCCAAACCAATCTACCAATATGATTCAGCGTGCAATACTGTTGGACATGTGTTTGAAGCATTTCTTTTTCCCCAATAATGCATGCAGAGTTTGAAAATAGAGGTCAATATAATACAGATTTACAATTTTATTATACATTAATTTTGCATCATTTAAAGATATTTCTTAAGATGAAAAATATAAATAGCATAAAATATATTTATTTCTTCAACAAAAATTACGTATTATTATTCATACATATATTATGTACTTTTAAACATATTTGTTAAAATAAGAAATAGTCAACATAAAATATAAGCATTTCCCTTCGTTATAGTTAAATAAAAAGATAAATAAAATTTTTAATGTAAACCTAATCGGAACCTAGCCACCTCTCTATTTTCATATCGCAAAATCAGAGGTATAATTTGTGACTTTCAATTTGACACGATTCTGAGTATTCAGTTGTTCAACAGTTTCTTTGCGGACTCGTAATATTTTTCATATCAGGGAAGATATGCAGAACTAAAAGCGGAAAGCAGAGTACATGCAATTTTCTCTCTTCAAACAAATCTCTGCAGCAATGGCATTCATTAATTTACAAAATAGCTGTAAATTTATCTTTTTGGAGTTATCTTTCAGATTGTTTCATAATTTCGTGAATTTCCGAAATTCTCTCTCTCTCTCTCTCTCTCTGAAGATGTTGTTTAAATGAGGTCCATTAGAGAGAGAGAGAGAAATTCCTCAACTTTCATTAACCAAATTTTTACAAATTTGTAGAGTAGTGCAGAGTTCCACTAAGAATTGTACCTTATATCATAGGTTGCCGATTCCTTCTCTAGATGAGCAAGAAAAATCACAGATATTCGAAATTCATCGTACACCCTATTGAAAACGGTTTTCATTCAGAGTAAGATCCAACAGCAGGTTCTTTTGATTTAAAACTGATTTCTGAGAAGTTAACAAATTTTAATTTGGATTTGGAGACAGGGCCAGCGCTAGCAGTTTCGCCGCCCCAGCAAAGAGGTAAAATGTCGCCCCCGTTTACAATAAAAATTAAAAAAAGATAACCTAAACCCTTCCCACGCTTAATGGTAAAATAAAACGTGAGCAAAAAAATTACTATCAATAATGTTGAAGTTTTGATTAGCAAAAAACACTAATTTATTAATTTATGTTTTTTTGGCACTAAATTAAAATTGGGGTTGCACAGGAAAAAAAAAGAAAAGTTATTTCTAGTGTATAATTATAAAATACAGATGTTGAAAAAATACTAAAACAAATTATAGAACCTCTAAATATTAAAACTTAATTACATATTAAAAATACAATTAAACCCCGAGAATTAAACTTAAAAGTGTTTTTTTTATCATTTTTAATTCTGATAATTTTTAATAATTTCTTTAACATTAATTTCTTCAGCCAGTTCATGTTCAATGGCTATTGTTGTCAAGCCGTTTGGCCGATCCTCGGTAGTTGAGGAGCGTAAAAATTTTTTAATTAATTTTAATTTGGAGAAACTCCTTTCTCCATTTGCCACACTTATTTGGAGAATAAACAATATCCTTAAAACTATACCAAAATTTGGAGCAAAATCCAGGTTCGATATGAATTTTAAAATTTCGATTGGACATTCTTTTTTATTTAGCAAAACCAAAACCGTTACTATCTCGTCTGCCAGCTCCAGTGCGTTTATATTTGATGAATTACCATCAGTTAACACTGTTTCTAGATCTTTACAATACTTTAGTACGTCGTTTTGAGGAGTATCTTTTAAATCACAAATATAAGTAATGAATGTACTCAAAAGCTCATTAATGTTTTGCATTTTAAATGAAATACTATCGTCCTTTATAAACGACTGAAGAAATTATTTTTATACGAGAGGCAAATAATATCTTTTCATTTGAATAATAATGCAATCGAAAATGTTTTAAGATGATTACGATACATTCAAGCTACGAAAACACACATACTTAAATATGTTAATCAACATGAAAATATTCTACGAAACTGCTGACATTTATTTTTACGTATGTTAAACGAAAAATAAATAAATAAATAAAATAGAAAAAGCAGAAATACATCAAAATAAATTTTTTTCACTTTATCTTACGCAATGATTAAAATTCCTGGGCATTAAACCCTAAAAATCTAAAAGAGAATTTGAAAATGAAAATATTGTTACCTTTTTTGTTGTACAACTTTGTCTTGTCTGTATAAGCCCAGGAAGCTAAAAGAATTAGTTCGGAAGTCAAATTGACTCAAGATTACCTCAGTTTTCTTCGAAAGAGGGTCTTTATCTCAGGGTCATTCTTCCCCTTTGTTTTCATTCATAAAACTTGACCGTGCTTTTCATCACCTGTGTTGAAACTAATCCTTGCCAAAATCTATCTCTTTCAATAGTACCCAAATTCACGCATACAAAGCAGTAAAATTAGTTGAAAGAGAAGGAACCGGATGCCGAAGTTCTTCTTTATCACCCCCTTTCTCTTCCTTCGTGGGACCAGCGTTGGGAAACACGGCTTTAAATACTAATGAATACTCGTTAAAAAAATACTCTAGGACACCGTAGAAAACGTGAATACTTTTCATACACATTTTTACTTTTTTTTTCCCTTCGAATTTTGATTTTGATTGGTAGAACCCCTGGGTATATTTCGGTGAGCCCCGGGGTTCCGAGGAATACAGTTTGAAGACCACTGGTTTATATCAATGGATTGATGTATTCTCGATTGAGCGTTTTTCAAAAACCACTTTAATAAAAAAAAATTTAAAAAATAGAACTGACTTAGAAAAAAAGCATTAAAAAGTATAAATTATTTTTAACCGACTTCACACTGAAGTAATGTAAAGTAAATCCACATGTTTTCAAAAACGGGTGCCTTATGTTTTTTGATTTTTTTTTGGAAAAAAAGTAAACCTTATTTAATCAAAAAACTTTAATTTTTTTTCCACACCTTAATATTAACCCCAAAGGCGAAAGGGGTAATTTTTTAAAAATTTTAATTTTGCATTTTATTTGGATTCCCAGTGGGTTTATTCACATCAAGTTTTAATTATTTTCGGAAACTTTTATTTTTTATCAAACCCTAAATGTCACCGCAAAAATTAGGGGATGACATTTTAAACCACCTTTTTAACAATGGTACCAATCCGGTAACATACTCTATGAAACAAAAAAAAATCATTCAAATTGGTTGAGATACGCCGAAGTAATCGCCAGACAAACATAAAAAAACAAAAACAAAAAAAAATTGTTTGGATTGATAACCTCCTCCTTTTTTGAAGCCGGTTAAAAATACATGAAAAAGCCTCGTTTAAAAAGAAACATCCTGTAGAACCTATTTAAATATTTCTTCAGAAAAACTGAATATTTTTTAATTATTCTACTCACCTTATTTTTATAACACAGCACAAGTTTAAAAAAGACCCAGTAAATAGTAATTGTATTATAACGCACTCTACTTCACTAGCAACCAATCTGCAATGCTATTATTCCATAAATAAAACAATATAACTGCTTTTTCCCTTTTATAGTCATGGTTAAAAGAGTGTGAAAGCCTGTCAGGACAAATTTTTCCCGCCCGCCCACCCACATTTTCATATATATTTCGACAAATTAAGACACGGTAAAAAATTATATTACAGCACTTTGTGCGTGTGTCCATTTATTTAAATTACAATAAAAAGAGTGATTTTATTTACGTTTTAAGCTATTTTTAAGTGGGAATTTATTATGCTTGTGAGTGGTGTCGTTGTGAATTTCAAATATTTTGACTTTTAAAATACTTAAAAGTTCTTAAACATAAATATATTATTAATATATATATATGACATGTTTTTTGAAGTAAGAATCAGACTTAATCTTAAAAAGGATCTTTATTTGATGAAATCTATACAAGCTCTGACGCTGAGAGGCAGAGAAGAAAAAAGAACGCCAAAGTTAAAAAATCTAAGTGTTTTACCACTTAAGCTAGATGTGAGAAGTACCTCTGATTTTATGACTGTACTTGAAAGTTAATGCTGACATATAGGGCTATTAAATCTAACGATCTAGAATTAGACATGTTTATTGGCTAGGCCATATGTTCGGAAGAAATAAATGGTTGATTAGTTTGATACTTGAAGATGAAATGAAAAATATGAGTTAAGTGCTAGATAGGGAATTTAATTTTTAATCTAATTTAATTTTAATAATGAGTCAGCTAACTTTTTGGACCTTCAATTAAACATTAAGAATAATTTGCTTTTAAGTAATACTTTTGATAAAAGACTCAATTGATTTTAACATTATAAAAATGTCTTTCTGGGGTAGTAACTTACACGTATCAATATTTAGAAATATTATCTTAAATTTTAAAAAAAGAAACAATGATTTAGTTACTGATAAAATTTTAATACATAGTAATGTTGTGAAATTTTGCAATAATTGTTTAGAATACAATTAACCAAGTAAATTTATTTTTAAATATAGTTCTATTTCTAACTAAATCTAGTTTTATATCTTAGTTCGATATTTTATTTAAAAATTTCTTCTCTCTCTCTCTATTTAGTTTATTTTTAAAAAAATATTTTAAAATATTTTCAGTGCTTATTTTAATGGCATTGTAACTATCTAGTATATAATCATCCAAGTAAATTTACTGTGTAATATATTTCTATTTGATACTATCTATTCTTAACTGTTCATTATTTTAATTAAAAACTTTTTATGTTTAGTTTATTGTAATATATCTTAATGGTTACTTTAATTGCAAAATAACTATCCACGTTTTTTTCCTTCTTGTGTTGGCTTTTCAGTCTTTTACGTCATTCCGCGTGTGATCTTAAAGTAGAAGGTTGATTTCTCGAGTTCCAGATTTTATTTTACAAGTAAGAGAGAGTTTTTCTTAATTTTTTCTATATAAATTTTTTTTTATTATTCTTCTCCTTGTGAGTTTCGTTATTGTTCTCTTTTCTCAATTTCTTTTTACTATATTATTAGGTTCATCATCCACGTGTTGTATTAGGCTTAACTTTTCAACTTTGCTTTCTTTTTTTCCTATTATGTCGAAAATTTCTGCTGCACGGGGAAGGTTGAATCCACAAAGCATTGCTAACCCTAATTCGCTGGCCTAATTCAGCGACAGCTTTAGAAATCATAATAGGTCTCCAGTTTAGTCCAAAGACTTTTTTGTATCTACATTTGTTGTGTCTGCTGAATTCCAACTTCTTACTTCTTTAGCACTGTAGGCTCTAGTACTCCTTCACTTTTATTTTATTATACTATATATATATATATATATATATATATATATATTAAAATTCAACTAATTTTTCATAAGATTTAAATGAATCTTGGTTTATTTTCTTTATAAACTAGTTAATTTTAAAGCCAATTTGCCGCCTCCTAAAGTTGCCGCCCCGGGTAGGGGCCCGGCTTGTCTTCCCCTAGCGCCGGCCCTGCTAGAGATTGATATAATTGACTTAACAAACGATGGCAGCGTTTTTATGAAACAGTTTGGTCAAATACAGGGGCGTAGCTACCGCCGTATTAGTCGTATCAATGATACGGGGCCCCCAAGCTTCAAGGGCCCCAACACGTGAAAGTAAAAGTTCGTAAAATGTTATTATTAGTCTTATTAATAAAGTTCCTTTTTACTCTTAAAAAATTGTCTGTCACTGGTTCCAACCGGTTAAAAAATTTTCATGAACTTTACATCTTTGTTCCCACAATAAGAAATCCTTAAAAGCAGATGTCGTTTTACTCAAAATAATCAGAAAACAAGGAGTGGTACAGACTGGGAAAGGCGACTGAAAAATTCCTATTTAAAGTCCTCCTCAAAAAGATCGGTTGAAGTAAAATGCAGATAACGTTCAATGTTGGTTACTTGTAAATCGCAATATCTCTTCTTCTGTTGATTGATTTGCTGTAAGCTACACGAAGGCTTAGTACTTATTCGGAAGTTTATCTAGAGTGCAATGAAAGTGAATAATATATTTTGTTTATTTCGGCTCTTTTTCATTTGTATGACGTCCAAAAAACCGAATGTGCATTCATGGTCAACAAGGGTTCGAAAGCTGTCTTTCCTTCTTGGAAAAGGTAGGGCTAGGGGCTTTGTCACTCTCCCAGTTGCCATTTAATTGTCCCATACAATGCCTAGTTCGTGGTGCGGAATTCTTTGACCAAAATACAATGCTTTCTAAAACGAGTCATTCTAACAGCCTGCCGATATACGAGAGGTTTAAATTCTGCTTTTCCTTTCACTCTGTTAATTCTGTTTCTTTCATTGTGATTATATAAGCGGTGAACTGTTCAAACTATGAGAGAAAATAGAGTATACCCTAGTAGTGTTTTAAAATGAAAATTTAAAAAACGTTTCTTAGAAATGTCCAAAAATATCATCTTTTTTTCAACAATCAACAAGTACGACTTATTTGAATTGTATATAAAAGTACGATTTCTTTTTTTTTTTCATTATTTGCTTACACTGTATAATATAGTTTATTATTAGCCCGACTTTAGTCTTACACGGTTGAAACGTTACATGAAACGCCGTGTAAAAACACATAAAATAGATACTATATTTGTAAGGTAAAAAAGGTATATATCAAGTTCTTTCAAGCCATGTTTATGAAATTAAGAATGCATTTTAAAAATTGAATACATTTACCATGAGTTTTAATTTTATACCTGTTTCAGTAATTAAAATAAAATCAAGAGCGCTTACAAATAGTTTCAGCATAGGACAAGATATGATAATATTTGAAATAATAAATTATATTCGCCTCTACTTGTGTATATAAAGCATTTGTTAGTACTTGGAATAAGTAGAAATCACTATTTTCAGTTTCAAGACCTATCATACCTGCAATGCTGAAATCCAATAAAGGTTCTCAATTTATAATAGCGTTTTGAGAAAATGAGCTGCCTTTTTAGAAATATGGTGCGGTTTTCATTTTTCTTTAATCAGATAAACTTTTTTTTTATTTATATATAGCTGTGTTTTGGTTGGTTTTTTTTCAAACTTTTTTTTTATATAAGTTGAAAAGTAACATGTTAAAAAAAATTAGAGCCTTGCACTTACTATTAGTTTATTTTATGTCTTTACAAACTCTAAAATAATTTTTTTGAAAATGTGTTTTCTATTCCCTTTTGTCATTTTTTTTCTGTTCAAGATAGAATCTTGAAATTTTCGAGGATACTTTCCTTTAAAAATTAGCATATGGAAAAAGTGACGTAAAAGCTTTTATAGATGGAATTGGGCCTGAAAGCTCTAGTTATTTTTTTTAAATGTCAAAGTTAATATTTAAAATTTTTCACGTTTTTTTTTCAGGTTAATGTATAAAAATAATTATTGAAATCCAACAAGGAAACCGATTTTGAATTACATACTAACTTCTGTTCCTAATAATTTAAGAAAAAAAAATCCCTTAAAATAAATAAATTTAAAGATAAATTATTTATTTTAAGATTAAAAAATAAAAAGATTTAAATAAAAGATTAAAAAACTTTATAACATATATATTATGTTTTTAAAATAATGGCTTGACAAACTGACTTCTTTTTTTTATTTTGAGATTATTATAATCTGAAAATAAACCATAAATTACTTTTAATATTACTGCCTCCAAAAAGTTTTTTGAAAAAAAGTATCGTGTATAGCCTTTAGACAAAATAGTGTAATTTGTAATATTTTTGTATATTGTAATATATAAAGTCATGTTATATGTAAGAATATTCATGAATGAATAAAAGCATTCATGTTACATATAAGAATGTTTCACAATATATAGAATCAATTTGCATGAAAGACACTTGAGTTATGTGTATTTGCTACGTTTTCTAATTGTGTTCGAATCACCTTACAATGTCAGTTAACAAATAACAGAAAAAGATAATTTAAGAATAAAAATATATTAATTATACAATATTTGTGCATATTAGAACATTCGTATTAAAAATATGAATATTTATCGAGACTATATTTAAATTCTCACTATGTCTTAATTTCAATGAGAAACAATTAGAGGTTTGATTGGACTCGAATGATTATTTTTGTAGGTTGGCTGATGACCCAGAATATAAAGCAATTTAATTTTATTATATTTTTAGAAACTTCCGAAGCACATGGTCTATTAGAGTCTACAGAAGTAGAGTATAACAAATATTCTAAGGAATGTGTGTGTGTGTGTGAAGAATCAATTAATATATCTTCTTCAGATAGAGGCAATTTTGGTGACATCCTTACAGAATCCGAAAGAAAAATCATTTTCAAGCTGGGCCCATTTAAGCATCAAGGACCATTTCCAAAGGATCCAGCATCAAACCGACGCTTTTCCCATTTTCATTATTCATATTTGAACAAGGTCGGTATAAAAATATTAAGACCATGGTTGTGTTATTCAGTTACTTTAAACAAACCATATTGCCACTTCTGTTGGTTGTTAGCAGATCGTCAATGCAAATCGTATTTCTCACCATGGGTTAATGGTGTTTCCGTTAGAAGCAATTTTACGCAAACCATTATTGATCATGAAAATTCACTTCAGCAGATTAATTCTGCTCTGTCTTATAACAATTGGCTTCAAGGAAATACAACTGGCATTCAGTTAGATAGCGAAATCAATTGTAAATTTGCTTTTTGGCGAAACGTATTGCATCGAATAATTAATGCTATTATTACTTTATATAGCGGCTTGCAATTTACCTTTAACAGGCCACGATTCCAAATCCGAAAATTTCATATCAATTGTGTACTTGCTATCTAATTATGATCCTGTTTTAAAGGAACTTCTCTTGAAGCCAAAGAGGGAAATAAATTATTTAAGTCCCACCATTCAAAATGAGATAATTAATTTGCTTGGAACCAAAGTTAGAGAAAATATTGTTATGAAAATTTTAAAAAAAGTCCCATTTCTGGCAATTATTATGGATACTACACAAGATCTTTCAAAAACTGATCAACTTTCTATAGTGTTTCGATATATTAAGATAAAAGAAATGGATGAGGTACCTAACGAAATTAAGATCTACGAGTCCTTTGTGGGATTGATGTCAGTAGCCGATTGCACTGCCCAAGGGATTAAAACTGAAATTTTAAATGCAATCCAAAAATATGAAATTGATTTGTCTAAATGTAGGGGACAGAGTTATGATGGAGAAAATGTTATGTCGGGAGTATATGGAGGGTTACAAATCCTTATAAAAGAGCATGCACCAAATGCCAATTATGTCCATTGTGCAGCACATTCATTAAATTTAATTTTAAATGATGCTACAAAACACATTCCCAAAGTGTCACAATTTTTCGATTACTTAGAAAAAATACATACTTTTTTGTCAATAGCACAAAACGCTGGGCAATGTTAATTAATGATTCTTCCGAAAAAATATAAAATAACCCTTAAAAAAGTATGCCCTACTAGATGGTCATCAAGAAATGACGCCTTATTCGGTATTCGAAAAAATTACTCTCTAATAATGAAAACTTTAAATAAACTATGTTTAATTTCAACTAAAAAAGACGAACGTGACGAATGTAAGAATATAATTACTATATTAGAGAACTATGATTTTATAATGTTTGTAACCTTTTTTTCCCCTTGTTTATTTAAAATCATACATCCCATTTCTAAAGCCCTACAGCACGAAAAAAATGACGTACAAAAAGCTAGTATTCTGCTGAATAATCTTCTGAACGAACTGGTAGCAATCAGAAATCAAAATTCATTCAGTGCTTTATTAAACGAGTCTGTCTAAAGATCTAGCTAAGAGATGGGGTGTAACACCTTTTTTTAAAAATGAAAGACGAAAGCGAGCAAAGCGCTTTTTTGACGAGTTAGCAGAAGATCAAAGAGTTTCAGACCGGGAATCATCTTTCAAAGTTAATGTATATTATTGCTGTCTAGATGTGTTGATATCCCAAATCCGACAAAGATTTCGTAGTCTACATGATCTCAGTAATATTTTCAAAATTTTACAACCAGATAAACTCTTATCCTTTTCAAGCAAAGAAATAAAAAAAAAGCAGGACACAAAACCAGCTAAGGAATACAATAAGGTCTTAACACCTGGTATCTATGAACAATTAATTTCTTTAAAAGGTTGTTTAAAATCCGAAATTCAGAAAATCCATTCAATCAAAGAGCTAGCAGAATTACTATTAATTAATTTCAATAACCTCACTTCCACATTTTCCGGATATTATAACAGCATGCCTGCTATTTTTAACTCTTCCAGTTACAAGTGCGACAGCTGAAAGAAGCTTCTCTAAACTAAAAATTACTAAAAACTATCTTAGAACTTCTATAGGACAAGACCGGTTATCAGACTTAGCAATATTGTCGATAGAAACTAAAGAACTGGAAAAACTAAAATCCTTTTCTACTATGGATATTATCATAAATGCATTTGCAGAAAAAAACCGAGAAAAGTACCTATTAAACACAAAAGTACCTAATAATCTTAATTAATAAATTTTTTTACGTATATCTATGTGTAATTATTTAAACACTTTCAAATAAATATTGTTTATGTGATAATTTTTATTTTTAAAAAAGGAGCCCACTCAGGTCTAGCTACGCCAGTGGTTAAATAACACTAGTAATTAATCGACAGTGCCATTCCCTTATCACACACAGTTACTGACTATTATATAAAGATAAAAATCTCGTTATGTAACAGATGTACATGCTACAAGTGAGGTCTGTGAAAAAAACGAGTCGGAATGACTTTGATATATTAGACACTGTTGATGGCCTATTACTTTTTTATTAGATAATTACAATAAACTAATATTTCTCAAATACCAAAAATGTGCAAATATTTTGAAAAATCTCCTATAAGAAATAGAATTTTTCGATATTTAATGAAACACAAATACGGAAGCGAATTCAATCTAATTCTTGAAAAATGGAATAGCTTAGAGGTCGCGTTAGAAAGATTTGTACAATTAAAGGAATGTGTTGCTTTAACTGTGAATGGCCATAATAATATGTTTCACATTTGTAGAGTGAAGAAGAGGAATATTACAAAACTGTAGAGCTTAATGTTTTAAGACCAATAAGTGCAGCAGCTGAACGAAGCCTTAGGTAGAATAAACGTGAATTTATTAACATATGAAAGCATATTCGAATCACCGTGGGGTGAATTAGAAAATTTGAAAACTAAAATCAGTTGCAAGTTGTTATACAGTATAAAGACATGAATTAAAGAGATACACTGGATTAGAAACACTTATCTCTTATTTATAAGAAGAAAATAATTCACAGAACGTTTAGACAAAATCTTGCACCGAATTTCTTCCGTTAGCTTCAAAAACTAACATTAATAAGTTATCCGGACACACATTCTCAAGATAACATAAGATTATTTTACAGATGACCATAACGTCAAAAAAAGTGACAAAGAAAATCAAAACATATCTACGGTGAAAAAATGCTATAGAAATAACAATAAATAATTAACTGCAAAAACCCGATGAAAGATACTGCCTCTTGACTTCAAACATTGAAGAAGGATTTCTTTTTTAAGTTTTAGGGAATAGGAAGAGAAGGAAAAGAAAATTTTGATTTAATATTTAATGCCTTAAAGCAGTTAAACTCGATTCAGTAGCAAGTGAGGACTATTTATTTATTTATTTGTATTTCTGATAATTTTGTGTGGAAAATAAAGATACGACTATATATAAACAGAAAATCTACATTGACGTTCCTTATTTTTTGAGGTCATATTTTATTAATCAAAGGAAATAGTAAAACAATAATATAAACATTTAGTTAGTCAATATAAAGCCTTTTTTTGATTACTGAAATTTCTTAAGTATATTATTTTAATAATTTTATGCAGGTATGTATGTATGTATGTTTTCATGTGCTATGTTTCCCTTTTTTGTGATTTTGAATACCGTAAAATTCGGCGCATAACACGCATTTTTAAAACAAAAAATGAGATCGAAATTGACGGGTGCGCGTTATACGCCGGGTATAAAAATGAGAGCTTCAAAAATAAGAAAAGAGATGTACTTTTAAAAAAACTTAGACTTCTGCAAAAATCGGAATATTGTTCATTTAAAAGAAAAATGTCGTACCTTATGAACTTAAAGTGTTGTTTGTCTAGAAATACACTATTTTTTCAAAATCCTGGGGTAGTATCTCGAATATGAATGGCTCTAAAACATAATAGTATTACTAAGGTACATTACAAGCTCCTTTATAAAAACGAGGGTGCGCGTTATACGGCGAATATACCTTAAAATTAAAAAATGCAGCTTGAAAGTATAGATGCGCGTTATACGGCGAATATACCTTAAAATTAAAAATGCAGCTTGAAAGTATAGATGCGCGTTATACGGCGAATATACCTTAAAATTAAAAATGCAACTTGAAAGTATAGATGCGCGTTATACGGCGAATATACCTTAAAATTAAAAAATGCAGCTTGAAAGTATAGATGCGCGTTATACGGCGAATATACCTTAAAATTAAAAAATGCAGCTTGAAAGTATAGATGCGCGTTATACGCCGGATTTTACAGCACTTGTAAATGAAAAGAGAGAATTAAGAACTTCTGTTTTAAGATGTTTCTTCAGTTTTTAGTTTCTTCACGTCACAGGGATATGGATCTGCAATAGATCCTCCATCCCCTATCTGATAA
This sequence comes from Trichonephila clavipes, assembly GCA_019973935.1. NCBI lineage: Eukaryota > Metazoa > Arthropoda > Arachnida > Araneae > Nephilidae > Trichonephila > Trichonephila clavipes. The sequence continues at coordinate 13,601 of BMAU01003689.1, read as the reverse complement.
TGTATTTTGGCGCTGACAAATTGAAGACCTGAGTAGGAAAAAACAAAGTTCACAGAGTTAGTTTAGGTGATCTGATTGGCTGGTAAGGTAATGCAGGCGAATGACGTCACGGTCTGGGGATAGTAATCTTCTGATTTCGGCGGTATTTCAGCTGTAAATATTCGAAATCGCGGTTTCATGTAAAAGTTGAAAAGTAAAATTTTTTAAAAAGTCGGTTTTTGTATAAATTTTATATTGTACATTTCTCATATTGGTGTTTATTTAGCTACTATCTAAAGCCAAACAAATATTTATGCTTTTTGTTGACCCACCGTGAAGTAGGGTTGATGCACGTTAAATCTGTTGAGACCCAAAATGTGGCAGTTTGAAGATGAGGTGTCTGCTCAGGTGTCGTCCTGGTCACTTGACCGTGTTTCAAAATTACGAAGTCCGTCGGCAGTAGCCCTCGCGTAGCTTTATACTAATAATATAACTCTCACTCGCTGTGCTCTTTGTCAGACCATTTTAACTGTGCGTGTGGGATATCACGCATAAAATTTAAAAAAATAGGACTCATCGTTAACTACTTTAATTACAGGTTTTACACGAATTTTACCGGATTTCTTTTTGTTGATGTTTGACATTTTGAATTTACTAAGATTAAAGTTAACGATTATACATTTTAAGTATAGTGTGATAAACTATGAGTAAATTGCTTGATAATTTCATTTGAAAAATGATGAATAAATCCTCATGAACTTAAGAAATATAATATTTTATTGGTTGGCCTTTTCATATTAAGTATTTTAATGCGAAATTATACAAAAGAAAAACAATTGAAAGCAAAATTGAAGTTTTGTACATTAAATTTTGAAGGAGCTTGATTCTCTGGAGTAAGTACGGTGGGTGTAATTTTGTTTAAAAATACAGTAAGAATTCTGTTTCATAGACGTTGAACGTTTTCACCTAAAATAACGAAGCATATTGGGCAAAAAATTATTTTTGTAATAATTTTATTTTAATTTATAAAATGCATAAGGAAAAAAATAGAAGTAAAATAAATGAAATGAAATTTTCTGTTCTTAATTTAAGAAAATAATATGAATTTCTTAGTACACACATCAGTTCATTTTTTTACTTTAATTTACATTTATAGTTAAATTATTTATTTCAAATCTATGATTTTAATTGTGAGATACAACCACCTATAAAAATGTAACGTATTTATTGAATAATTCAGATTTTTTTACCTCACTTCACGCTTGCAGAAGGACAATAAAATACAACATATACATATATATGTACATGTGCCTTAAAAGTCACCATTTTCACAATTTTACAATAACTTAACGTTTAATTTGCTCCACGCAAATGAGCTAATGAACTGAGTTTCTACTCCAACAAATAGTTGCATATTCGAGATAGAGATGGCGCTATGTGGCAAATCTTGACTGTCTTTTGCTTTCAGCGAGTGTTTTCAAACAGTGAATGTTCAGTTGATGTAAAGGTTGTGCATGTCTCTAGCTGTTGAAAAAAAAGTGGATAAAGATCCGGATTCGATGGAAGTTAATATGAAGTCTTAGTGTTTAACAGCTTGAAGTAAGTGCTTTAAATTACTGATTAGATAAAGTGTAACTGCTTGTCAATGGCTTTTGAAGTTTCTGTGTCGCCTAATAGTACGAGAGCTAGCAACGTTAGAAAAACAAGAATTTTAGAAAAGCTGATTCTTAAAAATGTCTCTTTCTCCATGCCTTTCCGTACAACGTGCGGGCTGTCGGTAAACGTTTCGTTTATTAATGTGCATAATAATTTTAATTTTTAAGTAATTTTAGGAAGGAATTTTTTTCTTTTACACTAAATTTAAAACGTTATTAACAACATGAATTAAATTTTTGTTATTGAAAATAATGGGCCAGATGGCTTTTTTTTTTTTGTAAAAAAAAAAAACAATTAATTTCAAATTATTTTAGGATGTCTGTAATTTTAATATTTTATATATACATAAATAAGTACAAATTTAATTTGCCAGACATTAATTTAGTTGTTTACTCAATAACCGGACCGATTTATTGTTACAAAAATAGTACGAATGTAAAATAGTTTAACTAGTCGACACTGGCTGCGTGAGAAAGACAGCGATTATTGCGGCAGCGCTTGTTCCTTCAGGAAATTAGGTGGAAATGGTGCTAGTTTGATATCGGGGGTAATAGCGCCAAGTTGTTTATGTTCACCAAGATGGGCGATAACATTACAATATGGCTACCTTAATATTATCGTCTGTCGATGTGGTTGCCATGGGGATAATGTATATTAGAAATAACTTTTAATGACTTTTCCCGCTGTAATTCTATTAATTTCAGACGATTTTAATAAAAATTTCTAATTTCTGTAAAAATTTAACCATTTCCAGTGTAATTTTTCCATTGTTTGCGTCTTCTGTTTAATTCTGTGCTATTTTCGAATATGGATATTTCTAAAATGAGTGAGTACTAGAATATTTTTTTTCTTAGAAGAATAAGTGCTGTGCTTTTAATTATCTCTATAAATCGTTTATTTCCGTTTTATTTTATGTTTTAAAAAGGTTTTTTTTTTCGTTCTTTGTTCGATGCAATTCGGTGAAGGAACTTGCAGTACAAGTTTCATATTGCAAGCTTTCACTACTTTGTAATTAGAATTCTTAATTAATTTTAACATACATTATGTAACATACATTATTCATAATGAATTACAAAAATTCAATTGTTACTTTTTTAATAATCATATAATAATCGTTATTTATAATTGTTTCTTTTAACATTTATTTATAAATATTATTACATATTTTGTTATTTATTTATAATTAATATTGTTGTTTATTTATAATTAATATTGTTATTTATTTATAATTAATATTGTTATTTATTTATAATTAATATTATTTATTTATAATTAATATTATTTATTTATAATTATATTGTTGTTTATTTATAGCTATTATGTTATTTATTTATAATTATGTAATACGAGTAATCTTATGCATTATTTTATTTTTTTACAATTCGACGATTATTCTTTTTTATAATTGCTATTAAATTATATTATATGATTATTATTTCTAATAACTGTTATTAAATCGTACTATATGAATATTATATATAATTACGATAAAATAATATTATACAAGATTATTATATGCTGCTTATAATACTATTCTTACTACATGTTACTTTTTATTACATATTATTGATATTCATTATTTATTGATTGATCTAGGTTATTCTCAATTTCTTCCTATATCCTTTATTTGAAATACATTTCAATGTATTTCAATACAATTCTTTAAAATTATTGTGTATCATTAAATTATACCGCTAGACCGCAATTGTCCATCTTCAAAAATTGATCAAAATGTAACATTTGCTAGCCAAGAGCTATCAACGGATGAAGACGTTTTCAACGATTAAAATGTTTACCTTCAACTATACCGTTCACTCTCTAAGCCAGAAGCAATAATATTACTCTCAATCATCGTAAGAGATAGACCACACTCATTAAAAAACTCCTTTGAAGAAAGCCATCATTTTATGGAATGAACCAAGATGGATGAAAAGATTATTGAATTGTGGCTTTGACATTGATTGGATTTTATATGCTATTTAACTGTTGCCAGGTCATAAGTAACTTGCACGTATGTTTGATCACATTCCTTTCCAACAATTTAGGCGCCTGTTATATTGTATGTTTAACTACTGCTGCATTTGTTGGTGAAAAATTAATAGGTGTAAGATAAGATACTTTTTGTTTGGGACTAGTATCTTTAATGATTTTAGAATTAAAACCTGTCCACATTGGGGTATGTGGCACATGTAAGAAGTTTGAAAGGAAAAAAACCCAGATGTATTGTTTCTATCAAAGGTAAATTTAAAGAGTTTGTTCATTGTCTTCAAATAGTGTTAAATTTTTTAACATTTGCAATCGATGACTAAGCGACGGTAGTTCTGGAGTTTCCTCGTTAAAAGTCCGTCTTTTTGTTGGTGGTAGCGGTATGTCAAGATGACCACTTATATTACTTGAATTTAATTCAATATCGTAATCATCACTTACATTTTGGAAGATGATTCCAATGGTGTCACGTAAAGTGTCCTTTCCAGTTAAAATATCGACGTATTTATCAAAATTATAAAATTATAGAAGGCTACACCTATGCATAATGACGGACTTTGAATGATGTCTGGAGGGCAAATTTGAGAACTGTTTACAGATGAGATCGTAGCTTCAGTTTCTAGTTCTTCTAGCATATGGTAGTTACAACAAGTCCAAGTCGATTTAAAATATTAATCATTTTTCGACTACTTGTAAGACTTTTCACGGTCATACCAAGAGTTATGTGCTTTGATGGCTTAACAGTAACATTACTTACACAATAAATAGCATCAGAAACCAATGAATTGCTTAATTTATGACAATTGACTTCATCTCTGCGACGAATATCTTCACCTCCAATTAATGCTTTGAAAAAGCGATCTAGTTTTTCTGGAATAGTACACTCACCATTAATCAAATCTTCCATCTTCATTACGGCAGGTAATGTTTTTCAATCCATTTTTAAAATAGTACTTCGTAGAATGAACACAACTTTATCAATGAGATCATTCTCTTCAAGTGTTTTTAGGTCTTGTTCCAATAAGTTATTATTTTTATCATAATAATTTTTCTTTTTTAATACAGTCTTAATTTGCTTGAATTGTTTTACTATTTTTTCTTCAAGATGATGATTTGTCATTAAACTTACATCTGCATCAGGTTGATGAATTAACTCTTCTCTTGTAATTCGTTATTATACATGTCACAAAGGGAAGCTAATAACAAATAATTTTCTTTTTTAACTACATCTACTTCAATTACTGACTCAATTTTATCAAAAATATTTTTATGACTATCTCGTACACTATGCCAGGAGGTTCGTTACAGTATCAGCAGTAATTTTCTTGTAGTCATTGAAATATCTCACTTCACACTAATGGTAATAAGAAATTGGAGCACACACATTTGAGGTTTTTAGATTATTAATTGTTTGTAATACATATATATATATATCATGATTTTGGAATTTTGTAACCCATTCTGTTATTTTATCATACACTTTGGCATTATTGGAAGAATGTAAATTTTGCCGTTTACCTTTAATTTGCTTTCGATCTTTTCCACAGAAAAAACAAATTCTTTTGTTATTAAAAAAAACTTGTGTTTCTTGATTCACGATCTTCACTCTCACTCACATCAATTGGAGTATTTGGTAACAATGCAGTAGAATTTGATGTGATAGGAATGTCTTCTTCTAAACTCGAGCTCCCATCATCAAATACGACTGTGTCACTCACACCTACTAAAGAATTTGGCAATAACGGCGTAGAACTAGATGAAATCGGAAGATTTGTTAACGTAATAGAATTATTGTCACATATATTATGATATTTAGCCATTAAGGCTGTAAAAGAACTGTAACATTGTCTGTGATATGCAACAGTAGTATTAATTTCCTCCGGTAACTTAATGTTATATTTTAAGTTAAAATTAACATGTACACTCTTGAAACTTCTTTACATTTTTTAAATTCTTCTTCTACAAAAGTTATTTTTTTTTCATTTTTGCCATTGCAAAAAAAAAAAAAAAAAAATTATTGCAATTATCGCTATCTTTCTCACGCAGCCAATGATCAACTAGCTAAACTATTTTACATTAGCACTATTTTTATAACAATAAATTGGTCCGGTTATTGAGTAAACCGAATTACTGTATGGCAAATTAAATTTTTACTTATTTATGTATAAATGAAAAAATATTAAAATTACGAACATCCTAAAATGGTTTGAAATTAATTTTTTTTAATAAAAAATAGCATATGTCACATTATTTTCAATAACAAAAATTTAATTCATGTTGTTAATAACGTTTTAAATTTAGTGAAAAAGAAAAATTTCTTCCTGAAATTTAAAAATCAATTTTTTTTACCCGTAAAGGTATGATGCGCATTAATAAACTTAGACTATAAGTATTTTTCAATTCCTACTACTAGCTCACTCTCTATATTTATCTCGTTCAAATTTTCTATCGTTAATAAAATACACTTTACACAATTATTTTGGTTGACAATACTGTAATTTATTTTTAATTAATAAAAATTGATTAAAATTAATTATATTACTTGTTTTATATTACTTGTTCATGTTTCGAATAAAAAAATAAGAGTTATAGCTGTGTTGGCAACAACACACAAATAAAAACATATGAATTAGTGGGAAAATCGGTGAATCCAAATGTTTATTTTGTTCTAGTTAATATTTAAAAAATTAATTTTTTTTATTTAATCTAAAATATAATTTTACAACCAAAACTGAATTTTAAGAATTATTAGAAGCACAACATGCAATGAATTTGGCTAAATTTTTTTTATCGAACTTGAACAATTATGATGAATAAAAAGTAATGCATTATTCGTATAAATTTTCTCACTTTGGTTGTTCGGAGTTGTTTCTTTCGACGTAAATTGCTATATTAGTTTTCAAAGCTGCTCGAGAAACATATACAGACTTCGTGATTTGCTTATGAAAAATATTTTTATGAACAAAATAAACTTTGAGTTTTTGTCACATTTAAACTTTCTTACAAAGTTTTTTTTTCTAACATCACTTTCCAGGCTGTAGTAACCTAGTGGTCATAGCCACGAGCTCGGGGTCGGTATGTCATGAATTCGAGCCCTGATGCTACTGACCGCGGTTGCCTGGTGGTCAAGGTCATGGACTAGTGGCTGGTATGTCACTAGTTCCGAGCCTTGTACCGCTGAAGACTCGCCTTGCTGAGGGGGCCGATGCACGTTAAATACGTCGAGGCTCAAATGTCCTTCCGTTTGTGTGGTGGGGAAGTTAGGAGAGGGTGTGTGCCAGCGCAGGTGTCGTCCTCGTCTCTTGCCGATGGTTCAAAATTACGAGGTCTGTCGCCAGTGACTCTCGTGTTGCCTTCCAGTGCGACGTTAGTAAATCACCCTCTCAAGGTCCCTCTTTTGCAAATTTAACATTAACCATTCGTTCAATTGAATCAACCAATGAGAGAAAGTATAGTATTCATTGTAATTTTAATAAAGAAACCTATATAAAATCTATCTCTTAATTGAATCATTAATGTGTTCGCAATAATAAAATTTCCTTATTCTTTCGATTTTTTTTGTCCGATCGTTAATTACTCCTTTTTTTTCGATATTAAAAAACATTGAATTAAAAGGAAATTCAAACAATGTGTAATTTATTAGTTTCATTTTGACTGTGAAAATTGATTTCATAACGATCTGAATCGATCTCTACGATGTTTTAATCCATGTTGCAATTATTCATTCTAACTGTCGTGAAATCGTTTTGTTACTCAAGGAAAAAAATATGCATAAAAAATAGATTTCGAATGTTTTGAAATGATTAGAATGACATAAGTGTTTGAGCAACGTTTGAAATTCGATGCATTAGGTATATGTATGTCGCGATAAAATTTTTAAAAATGAATTTTTACTCAATTTTTCGAAGAAAAAGTGTCAAAGGAATTTTAAAATGGTTGCTTTTTTATTATAAATATTGTACTTAAGTCCCTCGCCTTAGTAGCAGGTATCTTATATAAATTCAGAGTAAACTTTTTAATTGATTACGAATATTTCGCTTTGAAACTTCCTGCTGGTTATTTACTAGAATTCAAGCCATCTTCGTCAATTGTACGATAACCTAAACTAAAGGCGGAGCACATTTTCAGATAGAATTTTAATGAAAATTTGCAGCATTGTAATTCATGCATCTCTAATATAGCATTTTTAAAATTTCAAAATGTTCCATAAATAGTTATTTTTTTAATTTTAATATGTTTAATGGGATATAACTCATTTAAAATTACGGTATAAGAGAAACGATGCGAAACGCATTTTATACTAGAAAAAATAGCTCAACTTGTATTAAAATGCGTTATATGGTTATACAGGCTGCTCACGACAGGAAAGCGAAACCAGAATTCGATGTTAACTTTAGAGTACTTTTATATCTAAAAAATATTCCAAATTCAGTTCCTATTCTGTAACATTAAGCGAAGACAACCTTAATATATATTGGAAAATAGTTTTTAAAAAATACCTTTGTTAGAATTTAGTATTTTTTAAAAATTAATCTTATTTTCAAATATTGTTAGCTTTGGCAAGTGTTATGTACTGTACAAAAATAACATTTGAAAAGCGTTTAAAACGTGGTTACAGATTTGTTATTTGGTACCTCAATACGTTATTTTGCTTATAACAATTTGTAATCTTGATCTTTGCTATACAAAAATTTGTGTATTACTGCATGTAAACTAAATTTCAAACTGCACACGTGAAATCGTTTTGTGCTTTCGTTATTTTTCTTCGAGACTTTCGACTTGAAGAAATTAATTCTGTTTGAGAGAGAGCAAATAAAACCGATGTGTTAAAGTTCAAGCAGTGATAATTATATTCGAGAAAATGCTAAGCAAAAATCCGTTTTCTTATGGGGGTTTATAATTTTTCAAAAGACTTGGATAAAATCATTCACTCTGTTGACGAAGCTCTATGAAAGTTAATACAAAATATAGTTAATTTGTATTTTGGAGTATTCATTTCTGATTGATATACAGTCTAAAAAAAGTATTGGGACACACTACCAGTTCATAGATTTTTATCGTAATATTTTACTTAAACATACAAATGAAACTTAAAAAAAACAAAACTAAATGTTATTTTGGTAAATACAAATAATTATAATTTGATCAAAACTGGTACATTATGCAATTATGGTTAAAATTGAAAATAAAAGAAATCGAGTTAAAAAACGTGCTCAAAAAAAGTATTGGGACACTTCCCAATAAATTAAGAAAAACAATTCAAACTTGGAAATTAATATCTTGTTGGGCTGCCCTTGCTTTTTATGACCTCTCGAAGTCTATTTGGCATGGATTTGATCAAATTTTTACCAAACGATCTATCGATTTCGGTCCATTCTTTGACCAAATATTTTCTTAAATCCTGCTTGTTAGAAGTGCTCATAGTTTTTGCTGCAAATAACTCCATACTTGTTCAATGGGATTAAGGTCTGGACTTTGAGCAAGAGTCTTAATAAAACTAGGACCGTGGTGGAGGCCCCATAACTTGCAAATATCTGCAGTATGTTTCGGGTCATTATCTTGGTACAGTTTAAAATATCCTGAGATTCCCAGAACTCGCACTTTGCTTTAAATTTCGCTTGAGAATGTCAAGATAGACATATTTATTCACTACACCATCAATAAAATGGAAGTTCCCGAGCTTGCCATGCAGCCCCAGACAATTTGGTTACCCCCTCCATATTTGATAGTGATCCGTAAATTTTTGACATGCATTGCTGTATTTGATTTCCGCCAAACTTTTTGCTTGCCATCCAATCCGAAAATGTTATATTTGCTCTCATCAGCAAAAAATTACATTTTCCCAATATTCTGTTGGCTGCCTTACAAACATTTTAGCAAATGCCAACCTAGCATGTCTGTTTTGCTGATGTAGGGCTTTCTTTGAGGTACTCTGCCATGATACTTATGTTTTCTTAAAACATTTCTGACAGTTTCAGGATTTACTGATTTTCTGAAACTACTTTTACATTGCAAAGTCATTTTTACTGCACTAGTTCTCGGATTAATGTGTACTTGTCTCACACAATCCACCTCTCTTCACGTTCATTAAATATCCTTAGACGCCCTGATCTTTGCTTGTTTTCAACTCTATTTGTTTTCTTGAACCTGTTAATGATGTTAAAAACATTAGCCTTTTCTCAATTTCAAGATTTTTCCTGTACACGAACTATATATATATATATATATATATATATATATATATATATATATATATATATAGATAATTTCTCTCTCTCCCCTCTTTCCAATGACTTATTACGATATTTCGCACACCAACAGATATATCTTTGTTTCTCGCCATTTTTTCTACCAATAATTTTATCTGTTGAAACGTTTATGTTTAAACACTTCTAGTCTAAAAAGGTGGCGTGAAATTAAATTCTATTGATGCGCTGTATATTTGTTAAATTTCTCATTTCAAAAGTGTCCCAATACCTTTTTGAATCCAGTGTGCCTTTGAACTATATTTGAAAAAATAAATCAAATTAAAATACTAATAAAATTTTCCTTATATACTGTACACCAAATGTTAAAATATTTCTTAATTCATGTTGTTTTTGTTTTAATGTAATAAATATTTTTGTAAATGGCTTTACAGTAATGCATGCCATGTGTCCCAATCCTTTTTTGAGTGACTGTAACTGATCTCACGCTAAAAATATTCATCGTAGATTTATGCTGTACATTTGAATTGTTTGTATCTGTATTAAGTCATTTAACAATCACATACTATTAAGTGGAAATAATCATTAATTTTTTTCAAAAATCACTTTAGTTTTCTTTTTAGCGTACGTTTTATATAAAATGTCAGTGACGAGGGGTTCTTTTAAAATATATACATTGGGTTTCTTTTCTGCGAAATTTAATTAAAAGTACGCTAGAATTTGTTTTATTTTTGACATTGTTGTAGAATTGATGAGAAATTATAGAAATACACATAAAAAAATATTGCGTTCTTGATGGATTTTCAAGAGGTTTGGGTTCGCGTTAATTTCTAAAGGGAAACTGCATTGTTCAATAAAAGTAAAGCATGAATTCGAGATTGAGATTGCTCCGTAAAAGTACATCACAGAAAAATGAAGGGTTGCAAATCAGGAGAGCAATCATATTTTGATTTATAGTATTGACCAAGATCTATAGGAATGGATATAGTCTGTACTTTATGAAAGTGTCACCAAGTATAGGAAGCTCGCAGTAATCATCCATGCTGTCTTCATATCGAAGAAAAGTTACTGTTTTGTGTAACATTCATGTTTGATATAAAATCATTCAATTTTAGCTCGTTATGAATTTAAATGTATTGAAGTTGTTTCTATTTTAATGACCGGTACTGAATTATTAACTCCTTGCCAAAGATTAATTTCCAAAGATTTTACGAGTTATGGCTACCTGTTTCATACTATCCTAAGGACTGCTTAACATTTTCCTGTGTAAACAA